>JAOVVA010063066.1:0-10000 GCA_028565275.1 Leiocassis micropogon
TGAGTGGTGTTTGTTAGTGCAGCAGATCCACTCAGTTGCTCTCAAATAAAAATGAAAAAAAGAGCTGCATGTCTTCTTCCTCCTAACATACTAGAACCTCCCTCTAACATACACACACACACACACACATTCACACTCTCTCCTCTCCTCCCTCTCTATGTGGTTCATTTAAATTAAGTTTGGTTTTATTTCCTGTTTGGCAGGCCCGTTTGTGTGTGTGTGTGTGTGTGTGTGTCAGGTAATGTGTAAGTGTGAGTGTTGCCTTTGTTAACGGTTTGAAGTAGTCATAGTGGGTCGTGCGAGTGTGTGTGTGTGTGTGTGTGTGTGTGTGTGTGTGTGTGTGTGTGCACTTTGCAAAGCTGCACTGCTGAACGTTTCAGTTTCCTGTAGTGCGGTGAAGTGAAACAAGAAAAACCTCATAGCTCACAGGCACATAAAAAGCCTGGTTAATCAGTGACAAGCCAGATCCCGGGCCAGGGAGCAGACGAGCAGCTTAAAACCGACCACCTGCTGGCTGGATCGAGTCGACGCTCAGGTTCCACTGTACTGAGACTGTGTGCGTTCACAGAAAGTTGGTTTTAGTTAGCTAATTAGCATACCGTTACACCCAACCGAACGCACAGCCAGCACCTCTGTGCCGTTTAATATTAGACCTCTTACATCTAAAGTGCTTGCTGCTTATGAAACCATGACTGATCAGAAACGTGAACATAACTCAAGCTAAGCTACTCCTCCTTGATAAAATTATCTACATCACACTCATCTAGCTGGTAAAGGAAGTGGTGTTGTAGTTATTTTCATTTGTAAAAAATTTAACACATTTGAATTTTTTATTTTTTTGCTAACATAACATGTACATCACACACACACACACACACACACACACACACTTCTTTAACCAAAACATGAATCGCTGGAGATTTAAATTTCAAACCCTCTGAGAACACAACGGATCGAATACTGACATTCGGGTTAAATATAGAGCGTACGCTCACTTCATTAGGTACGCCTGTTCGACTTTTGGTTAACGCAAATATCTAATCAGCCAATCATATGGTAGCAACTTAGTGCATGTGGTCAAGATTTCAAGATGAACTGCTGAGGTTCAACCCGAGCATCGGAATGGGGACCAAAGGTGATTCTGAGTGACTTTGAGCGTGGCATGGTTGTTGTTGAAGACGGTCTGGTCATTTCCGAAACGGCTGATCTACTGGGATTATCACACACAACCATCTCTAATGATTGCAGAGAATGGTGCAAAAAAAGAGAAAATATACAGTGACTAGCAGTTCTCTTGGCCTAGTTGATGCCAGAGGTCAGAGGAGAATTGAGACACTGCTTCAAGCTGATAGAAATGCAACAGGAACTCAAATAACATCTGAAGAGCATCTCTGAACACATTGAACCTTGAGGAGGTGTTCTAATTCAGCAGAAAACCACGCCAGGTGCCGTTGCTGTCAGCTAAGACAAGAAACCGAGGCTACATGTCACATGGGTTCTCCGAAACGGGACAATGGGAGATCGGAAAAATGTCGCCTGGTCTGATGAGTCTCCAGTGACATTCAGATGGTCCAGTTAGAATTTTGCATGAACAACATGAGAGTTTGGATCCATCCTGCCTTGTATCAGTGGTTCAGGCTGCTGGTGGTGTAATGGTGTGGTGGAGATTTTCTGGACCAACTGAGCATGGTTTAAATGCCACAGCGTACCTGAGTAGTGTTACTGACCGTGTCCATCCACAGGATAACACACCATGTTACAAAGCTAAAATCACATCAATCTGGTTTCTTTAACATGACAGTGAGGTCACTGTACTCACACGGCCTCCACGGTCACCAGATCTCCATCCCGTAGAGCGGCTCACGTCTCATGTCAATATGGGCCAAAATCCATTGTCCAAGGAATGTTTACATCACCTTGTTAAATCTATACCATGAGGAATTAGGACAGTTCTGAAGCGAAAAGAGGTCTAACCTAGTGTTAGCAAGGTGTACCTAATAAAATGGACAGTATAATATATAGTCACATTTCCACAGTTTGACCTTATCTCAGATCATAACCTTCTCTTATTAATGTGTTTAATTCTCCCACACACACACACACACACACACACACACACACACACCACTGTCCAGACAACTTTATTTAAACTAAAATAAAGCAAATAACAATATATTTGTACAACAAACTTTTTTTGTATTTTTATTATTGATTATATTTTACATATTTTACAAGATACATCAACTTTTGTATGATTAATTCTCTGGACTCACCTTATAATCTAAAATTATTATATTTATTATTAATTGTTTTAACTCTCTTACGCTATCTGGTGGTTCATAAGAAGTAAGATCAGTGTTTTTAGTCGTTTAACAAAAGAAATAAAAAAGAATAATAATAATAATAATAATAATAATAATAATAATAATAATAATCCAATTATAAAACAAAACCAAATGTGGATATGAGTCTTTTCCTCCACTACATTTCTTTTGAGGTGTATTGAATATGATATTATTAAATTGTATAATATTTTACAGTATACAAAACTTTAGGTATATAATGTAATTATTCTTCAGGTAAATCGATCAACTGAAATTAAATGCTTTAAATGCTTTAAATCACTCATGACCGTTAATGTAGTAATGATTCACATTACCAATAGGGGGCAGTAGAGCTCTGAGCTCCACTAATGCAGCTGACCAGCCCTGAAGAGAAACAGTGTCACTTCATACTAGCAATATTGGGACCAGCATGCAGCTTATACAAGGAATACAATATAAATGTATAAAAATAAAGTACATGAACATAGAAAGTACAACAAACAAGTAATTCAGTAAAAAACAAAACAAATCAACAAGTAAGACTTAGATAGTTAGGCAAAGTATAGCGTAGACTGTTTTTTATAAACAATTATTAAAATTGATTGTATTATCTAACAGTACAAAATTTCATTAGATTATAATATATTCAGAACCTTAATGTGAAATATTCTGCACAAATTATATGCCAAAAAACGAGTTACATATAATTCTGATATTATAATAAATGTAAAATAAAAATAAATATAACATATAACTTATCATAGGCACTAATTTGCAAAATTACCCAAGGAATGTTCAACATAAGATATTGTCAAATATAAAACATATTTTGGATTTATTTATATTCAAATTTCTCTAATTCTCCAATTTCTTTTATATTGAATTTCTCCAATTCACTCACTCACTCACTCACTCATCTTCTATACCGCTTTATCCTGTATTCAGGGTCACGGGGACCTGGAGCCAATCCCAGGAGACTTAGGGCACGAGGCGGGGTACACCCTGTACAGGGTGTCAATCCATTGCAGGGCATTCTCCAATTCATGATATATAATGTATATTTTTAAAAACCTAGCTTTTTAAAAAATGCTAGCTAACAGTGCTGAATTTCTAATTGAAAACTACAAAGTATAAACAGAAACATAAATCATTTTAAATCATTTTGTGCTACATAAGTATTATTATTATTATTATTATTATTATTTATTTTTTTTTTATTGATACTGAAATTATATCTTTACTTTCCAGCTACAGACCATATTTATTCATACAACTTACAGGTTATAAAGTGCTAAAAATCTAGCGAATAGACTATCACTAGCCTATTATTATGTTTTTTTTTTGTTTTTTTGTTTTTTTTAATGCTTAAAATTTGCCAAATTGTCTGCAAATAGAACATCAATACTTTTTTTGGAGGTAAAGAAATTAGCTAAATAGTGTTATATTTTGTTTACTATAAACTTCTAATAGGATACATTTGACTATGTTCAAGATATTTACAAAATGTGACAGAGTGTTTAAAATAAAATAAAAAATTAAATTTAAATTTCCATTAAAAGCATTACACTGAGAGAGAGAGAAAGAGAATCTGGAGGTCAAATGTAAATCGGACTGCAGCTTCAGGGCACTCTCATCTGCAACAACAATTAAAAAAGAAAATTGTTTCAGTATATTTATTTTAATATTTTCTTCGTTGTAATGTTTCATTTCATTCCATTAAATCTTGAAATTCTGTATTTCAATTCTTTATATTTAAACTTACAATTATAACAATACAACAAAGGCGTTATCACAGACAACATAAAAAAACATGCAAAACTGTATTATCTGAAATTGATCAGTGAAACTTATTGCTTGTATGATTTGGAGTAAAGTTTGCATCACTTGAGGAATGCCCTTTTGTCCAATCAGATTACTCGGTCAGATTACTCTGTAACTTTTTGTATAACTAAGCAATATGACACTCAAGGTTGTGCTGTTGTTCTGAATATCAGCACAGTTGTGATGCGGCCATAAGCATTAAGGCGCTGCCCAAGTGCTGAAGATATCACAGCTGTGTGGATATTCAGCACAACAGCACAACTTTTGAGTGTCATATTGCTTTTGTACAACAGTTCTTCAAACACCATTCACTATCAACAGCTTATCATTTGGTTGTTTACTTAATCAGTTTTTTCGGTTATATAGCTTTGCCGACACATATCCTTCCATGACTGGCAGAACTCACGTTGAGCATGTGATTGACCGTTATCGACCAACAGTTATTGTAATTAACAGGAGTGAAAAGAGTTTTAAATTCTTACTGGTACTATACAGCCAAAGCCATGGAAACTAACTAACCGTTATGGGGTTGAATTCCACATAATGTAGGATGGAACCCTTGTGCATTATGTAGGGTGTAGAATCCCTTGTTCCACACACCATCAGGTGTAAATGATTATTAGAACAACTGTGAAGCACAGTGATCACCCATTGCTGTTATACTTTATATCTGAATTCATGGGATTCTTATTGTCCAATCAGATTATTTGTTATTTGTGTGTTTGTAAGTGTGTGTGTGGGGAGGCGGGGTATCACTGCTGACACACTGTTGCTTGCTAAAACCAGATTAGTGTGTCTAAAATGGGCTGATACACAGCCCTAATATACAGCACACTTGCAACCTTAACAACACACACACACACACACACACACACGCACACACACACAAAGTCCACAAATGTTACATGAATTCACATTTTGTTTAATGCTATTATGGTGTAGTGGTTAGCATGGACAATGCGTGAGAGTAAGAGCGGTATCACTGTGGTGTGTCAGGGTAACATTTAAAATAAAGTGAAAAGGCTAGCACTGAAATGAACTAGCCTTGTAGAAAACAAGCTAACATTTAAAATAACTATTTTTATAGTGAAACAGTTACAATATCAACGAGCTAACATCAACTAGTATCATTCTATAGTAAACAGGCTAACCTTTAAACTGCCTATAGTGGCATAGTGAACAAGCTAACAACTAAAACTAACTAGGATTAGAGTAAACAGGCTAATATTTAAACTAACTAGCATTACGGCACAAATCATAGCAAAACTGACCAGCATAATAAATCATTTAGCATTTAAAGTAGCTAGCATTGTAGTAAAAAAAAAAAAAAGACCATGATGAACTAGCATTATAATACAAAGATGAGCGTTTAAAAGAATCAACATTTTTGCCATCAAGCTAATATTTAAACTAACAAACAATATAATTAAAAGGCTAGCATTTAAACTACCGATTGTTACAGCAAAAAAGATAACATTTAAACTAACTAGAATTATTGTAAACAAGCTAAAATTTTAAATAACTTTTAGAATATTAAGTCTAAACTTTAAACTAACTCACATTATAGTCAAAAGGCTAGCATTTAAACTGATATTCTAAACAAGCAAATATTAACTAATGGTAAACATGCTAAAATCTCAACTAAGCAGCGGTATAGTTAACAAGTTAACTTTAAAACTAACTAGTATTAATAAATACTTAAAAAAAATTAGTAAAAAGCCTAGCAATTAAAATAACCAGCATTATAGAAGAAGGCTAACATTTAAACTAGCTAGAATTATAGAATTATAAAAGACCATTTAAATGAACTAGACTTCTGTGTGGCCTGTTTATTATAATTAGAAATGTGTGTAAAATAACTTGACCTAAGAGGAATTCTGTGTTTTTGTGATTTTCAAGCACATGATGTTTATGCTGTGTGTGTGTGTGTGTGTGTGTGTGTGTATAACAGAGCTCCATTGTGTGGTTGGGTAAGAACTTGTTCACCAGTGTGTGCTAATTAGACACATTCCACAAGATTACACCACCAATTAAGCATCAGAGGACCATTGTGTATGTGAGTATAGAGGTCCAAGAGTGCACTCAAGTACAACATCTTGTTCGACTGTAGTGCACAGTACAGATAGAATTATCAATCTACATGTTAGAAAGTGAACTCTTGCCTCAACCCGCTGATCTGATGCTCTTGAGCAACTCATCCTAATGTAGGTCTCTATTCTTCTTCCTCTCCACCTTAACAAACCTTCCAGTTCCTGCTGTCGATGAACTTCCCTACAGCATGATCATCTACCATCACCATATTTCACAGCATGGATGGATCTAGCATATGCCAATCACCAATCACTTCATAGTGAGGAAAAACTGAAACTGTTATTACTGACATTATAGTAATATGGAGTTTCCATATACGGAAATGCACTGGTGGAATTCTAAAGAATCTGTGTGGAGATGGTAGAACCTACCAGAAGGACAGCCATGTCTGTTCAGTAAATTATCCTTCTGTTCTAAAAATGGCTGCAGATTGTTGTTTTTCTAGTAGGTTCCCCCATCTCCACACACAATCTATGGAATTCCACCAGTTAATTTTTGGTTCTTGGTCAAGCTCTAGCTTAAGACGATTTTTGGTTATTTCCCACATGTTGACCTTGCTACATCCCAGCCACAAGCTAACTATACTGTAGATCACATGACAATTTCCCAAGAGTGAAGAGTAGAGCAAGCAAGATACATGAAATCAACCTCTATACCTTTTGAAACTCCTACTCAAGCACACTTAAGGAAACCGCTATCCACCCTCTTGCACATACTGCACAATGACCTAGTGTCACTCTATTTGACAGGCCATCGCACACACTCTGAGAGCATGTCCAATTTTTCCTTCTTGACATCTGGCCACAGTTGGTCAGAAAATCAACAGGATTCAACATCTTTTCAAACTGACGAGAAACACTGAGTACACTTGATGCTAAAAGTCCGGGTAATTTAATTTATGTGAAGAGTGTACACCGTACCTGAGAATGGATCTATCAACTGAAAATAATACGAAAAGAATTCATCCATGTGTACTTGGGCATGGTTTACATCATGTGTGAAAGCTAACATTACAAATACACAGAATTAAATCAATGCCAACCGTCTGCTCTGAAATCATGCGCTGCACAGCCATAGCTGATGAAGTAGAAATGAAGGTGAGAGAGTCATTCTAGCAAGAAGGCATAGGAACTCTTGGAGGCATCACCAATGAATGAGGTGCTACTGCCACCTAAAGTATCGTTGTAACATTGTTAATGTGAAAGTTGACAAGCACGCTATAGGGGGAGGGAGTAATCATACTCGGGCATGGTATGAACTTATTGTGCTAAATATGTAAACGCGCTTAACTCGGTGACTGGACACAATGATTTGAAAAGTTTTTTTGATCAACGGTTCATAATAGGAAGCTCAATCAGCCGAAATATTCTTTTATTAATGGGTCTTAATGTGTTGTACGCATGAAAATGCAGCTCAGTGGGTTCAGTGAAAGGGTAAAACAGTATGCAATCAAACAATGTTAATGAAATGTGTTGAACACGTTTTAAAGATTTTAAGATTGTTTTGGCTAAAGGATTTTTTTAGAATTTTTATCTCCTGTAACACACAACAACATGCTGTTAACATTATTCCTGTGGCGTTTGATATAACGGGTTAAAACACACTATTGCAATCTACTGGCCTGGCATGTTCATGAATATTTTTACTTTTTTTGTGTGTTTTAGTCTCCTTTTAAACGCAGAAGTAACAGCAGAAGTAAACATGAATTGATAATATCTACATCCATGTAAACAGATGCTTTACTTATTTGAAGTAGTTTAAGGCCATATGTGTTTGAAATATGCAAATATATGTGTATATTTTATGAATATAAAGTATTTACACACTACACTGAGAATGGCTGCATTTATGACCAAGTTTAACCCAATATAATCATTATAGTTATTATTATTATTATTATTATTATTATTATTAATAGCATCTGTTTTCTAATGGTTAATGGTGTTAAAGTATTATTGTGTATTGTCCGTGTCTAACATAGTGTGTGTTGTGTGTGTGTGTGTGTGTGTGTGTGTGTGCGTGCGTGCGTGCGTGCGTGTGTGTGTGGACGTGTGGCACGTGGCTGAGTGCAGAGGGGGATTATTATGCTGTACCAATTCCCTTATTACTGTGCCCTCTCTTTGCTTGATGCCATATGGTAACACACACACACACACACACACACACACATATTCAAGCACGTGCCACAACCTAGACCCTAACCCACCACAATCTCATAACCCCCTAGCCAGCACGGCATTGTTCTGTCCACACACACACACACCCACACACACACACACACACACACACACACACAAAATGACCTATATAGATAAGCTATGACATGTACAATGAGATATGCGGTCATTTTGCCCACATGTATGCATGTGTATACATACAGTACATACAGTACTTTTCAAGCATGCGCTTGAAAGTGTGTCAATTTTCCATCTATGATCCAAATGTTTGAATAGGTACAATTGGATTTTGTTTTTCAATTTTTATAGATTAAAAACCCTTTAATTACTTTATCTGTGATTAATTCTGTGATTCAGTGACGTTACATTTACACACTGTAGTATTGATCCTTCTCTCAATCCCCCATCTGAATTTCCCCAGAATGCGGTTAAATATTGATTCTGATTGGTCAGAAGGTGTTGAATAATTTCCTATGACAGCAGCTCTGACCTTAGTTAAGGTCGTAACCACAGGTTTACATTAATTGACTCCTTCTAACACATTATCTTTTCCATTGTAACAGTGGATTCACAGAGACTGTGGATTTATTTTATTATTTTAAAATTAATTTTAAGTAAATTGAGCCTAGTGAGGAAATAACTGTTTATAGGTGCTATAACATCAGTGAGAATAGGAACTAACCTTTTTCGTGCCCTTGTGCAACATTTCATGTAAATGTTAATGGATAAAAGGTATGACTAGTCATTCTTTTAAAAATACATCCTGAAGAGGGCAAGAACACATATGGGAGAGAGGGGACAGGTCTGGACTGAAGACAGGTGTTAACCCGCTTAATCCACACACACAACCACACACATACGCACAATTGATGCAGATATGCTGACCCACTCAGACACCCACCTGCTGCCGTCTGCTAGGGATTATCAATCCGTCTAAATCAATCCAGCAGGGAGGGTATGTGCGTGTGTGTGTGTGTGTGTGTGTGTGTCTGTCTGTCTGTCTGTCAGTTTATACAAGTAATATTTGCAAACTGAAAACAATGAAAATGAAGTAAATAAAAGTGTTAAATATTTTTTTTTTTATTAAATATTCTGAGTAAGAATCTAAAATTATCACTTACATTGATTACTTTCTAATTTAATTAATTCTATCTTAAATATAGATAAAATTGAGATTTTTTTATGCAATACATGCTTAATTAACATGTATCGGTATCCAATAAACACACAAGCAATGAGAATAGTTATAAAGAGTCAGTAAGCCAAAAAAATTTATACACACTTCAGCAAAAGAAAAACAGTATATTATATTAATATAATATTAATAATATTCATCATATTATTAGCAGCACAGTGGCTTAGTGATTAGCACTGTAACCTTGCACCTCCTGGCCCTGGGTTAGTTTCCCTTAAGAAGTGAGATATGCTTTAGTTTTGGTCAAAATTCTAGAATTTTAAGTCTGTTTAAGAAATAAAGAAGATGAACTTTTGTAAAAGCTACAGAACTTTGCTGTGTTACAACCTCAGAGACAACAACATAAAAAATATATATTTTTATTATCTATTAAACAAATATGAAGTCAAAGC
>JAOVVA010063166.1:0-13709 GCA_028565275.1 Leiocassis micropogon
ATCCACCACAGTGGCCAGAAGAGCCACCTGGAGACCTTCCTGCTTTGGACGTTCCACCTCTGCCAGGTCTCTGGGTGGAGCCGAGGACAGCTCTGATGTGAAGTGTGGAGGTTCCGCTTTCAGTGGCAAGGCATAGTAGAGCTGAGAGGGTGCAGACAGGGGCTGGGCGTTGGAGGGTCCGGCCTGGGATGGAGTAGAAGCGGGCTCTGGGGCTCCCTCCTTCACCTTCTCCTGGCTGTGTTGGGCACCCTCCTGCCGCCGAAAATCCCTCGCCCCCGTACAGAGCTTTTCTGTGGTTGCAGTGTTTGGAATTCCAGGTGTCTGTAGAGATGGAGATGGTGAAGACGCAGTGGTGTAGGCTTGTGATCTGTAGACGGTGGGCGTGCTAAAGAGGCGCAGCTTCTTCATCTGCTTCTCCCAGATGACATCACGGCGCAAAAAACAGTCAGCTATGGCTCTTTCCAGTTTTTTTAAAGACTCTTGGCAGTAGCGCTCCAGCTCTGCTAATCTAGCATCCACTGCCAGCCGAAAACTGAGTTCGCGATGTAAACTGCTGTTAATGGAATCTTTAAAATCCCTCTCTAACAGGCCCACTCTCTCAGACATAGCCTCTACACCTTTACATTGCTTAAATTCAGTCTGCATTGTTTCAACAACATCAGTAATTTCAGACATCTGACCCACAATATCATCATGTCTATCTGATATATACAATGAGCTAAGCAATGAAGTAGGGTTACGTCGCGTCACAGGTACATCTACATCATCCGGTACAATACTAGCAACAGCAAAGTTGGCCCTCCCGGCACTACTAGCGTTAGCAAAAATGTTAGCTTTAGCGCTAGCTATGTTGGCGTCTATTTTGCTGCTTAAAGTCACACAACACCGGAAAAATACCCTAACAAACAGATTCCCCGTACGGGCCACCACTATGTAACGCTCGGATCTTATTTTAGAGCTAATTACACAAATTCGGGGTCTTAAATCTATACACGGGCTAATATTATTCACTTCCGGTGTTGCGCAAGCTTCGCGGAGCAAGGAAAGACACACGACAACAACAACTACTAAATAAACCCAAAGTGTATTAAATGAAAAAGACAAATAAACAAATAAGGTGCACCAACAAAACAATATATACAAAATATATACAACTTTAAACAATGTGTGGAGTGTATGCGTGTGTGTGAGTGCGTATGTATGAAAGTCCAAGTCCGTGTTATTATGAGTATGAAATGGTGTACGGGAGAGATGGCTCGGCCTCACCGGTAAAAGATGTATAATCCGGGAGCACGAGAAAACGGAATGAGATGGGTATTGAATGAAACCAGGGAACAGTAATCCCAGGAAATCCAAACAAGCTCTCTCTCTCTCAAACCAAATGCAGCGCGCTGTCTCATCTCTCCGTCCCGAGTACTTTGCCGGTTCCGGCTTTATACCGGGACACGTGACCTGATAGGTCATCGGGGTTCCCCCTCGGCACGGCTGCGCATGCGCGCGAGAGCTTCACCCCGGAACCAACACATCGTCGTCATTGAGACAAAAAATAACCGTTAGGGTAGTTTAAAAAGGCCTGGTGGTTTTACTTTTTATTTCCCACTTTATTTTCGCCTATGTAAACTAACCCCTTATGTGGCTGCGCTACAAAGTTGTTCTGCATAGTGACACTAAACAGCTGATGTTACACCCAGTGTAGTTACCGAAATCTTTGGTTTAGATCTCATTGAGTGGCCACACATCACTTCCACATTTCCCTCGCTTTTCTTACATGATTCTTATGTGAGCATAAACAGTGAAACATTCCGCAGGTTTATAATACACCGCGGCCAAGTGAACCACATTCCCGCCGATTAGGCGCGTGGTCCGTTGCCTAGCAACACTGAATGAAACGAGGCATAATCGTGGAGTTTGCTTTGGTTATGACGTAGCATAGTTTATTATCTGCTGTGGTAGATCTGATTTATTCAAACTCAATAATAAAGCTTTATATCCTCAGGAGGGGTCATTACATTGCTGTATATATATATATATATATATATATATATATAAACTGCATATATGGAATGAAACCTGAGATACTTACATATACACACTGAATGACGCATAGCTAGTATGCGCGATCCCTTGCGCCATCTGGTGAGAGAAATGAGAATTGCAGGTTGGAAAAGGTAGGAAACGGCATGACCGGCGCTCAGCTGTCAGCAATTTCACGTAAATAAGAGCAAAATAGCTTTATACTGGCTTTTACTGGTGCGATTTTGAAAATGTAAGCATGCAGGGTGATTAAGCTCATAGATCCAGGAAAAGTCATGAAAGGAGGGTCCTGGAATTTGATCGAGTGTGAAGTATATATATTTTTTTCCCCATTGCGGTCAAATGACAGATACTCTGCGCTTCTAGTGTTAAAAGAGGAGTGAAGTAATTTTCCTGCGAAACCCCTTCTATTCCCACAGAGCTAATGTGCTGTTCTGACAAGGGACCTTTGTAACAGCAACCCAAGAATGACATGGTGGCTCCAGTATCAATGAGAAATGATTAAGTCCTTTGGCCAATTGTTAGTTTAATCAAAGGAAGCTCACTTATGCCTGGAGATTCGAAGGTGCAGGAAAGCATAGCGGGGTTCGTGCTCTGCGGGCATCCCTATAAGCGATTGTAAGGACCCTGTTGAAGTTCTTGAGGGGGAGCTGGAGAAGGAGAGTATAAGTGGGCTCGTTTTCATTGACCCTGCGGGTATTGGTTTGGGGGTTGGTATGACTTCAATTGTCCCTGGGCCCAATCTCGTGCCTTAGACTTCCTGAGACTTCTTTGGTTTTTTTTGGAGCCGCCTACATGAGGCGTGACTATAACAAGGGCAAGAGGAGCGGATGGGGTTATAGGTGGGGGCGGAGGAGGATTGTACTGAGGGACATGTAACAAAAGGGTTAGTTTTTCTAAATGGTTCTAATCTTGGTAAAGCATCATTAGGTACTAGGTACAGGAAATTTGGACTTACCACCACCCATTTTTACCCAGCTGTGAGAACCTCAAAATCTCAAACCTTATATTTATACAATTTCTACAACACCAGCAAGCAAAAACCTCCAGAGCAAAACCAAAGTTTATCAGTGTTAATGTCAGAAACGAAGCACTCATTCAGACTGCTTAAGTCAACATATCAGATAAAAAATTCAGAGATTTTAGAGATTTCAAGAACCAGGGAGTGACAACAAAATACCAGCAGGTATAATAAAAAATATCACTCACCTGATCCAGGAAATCCCGGACGAGCCCCCAGATTGTTAGGATTATGGGATTAAGCACAAACTTTACACACCAGCTATCTATCAGGCTTGCTCAGATCCAGAGAGATCTCACAAAACAGCACATAAGGCAGTATTTAGAGAGATATCCAAAATTTTAATGCACAGACAGGGGTATATATAGAGCAGTACAAACATGTATGTGCGTCACACTGTTTCTGGGCAGATAATGTAATCATGTATACAGGGTTAACAGAAAAAAAACACGGATATGATATTTGCGGATATTCGTGGAACTAATCTATTATTGTCCTGTCACAACCTGTACAGAGTCTTCTTTTACCATATAAGGGAGAATTTCAGAGTTTGCAGAAGTATGTGCAGGGTGCATGGGTGCATTTGAAGAATTCGAAGACAGACATCTTAACATAGCACAACTATAACTTCCTGCACAAGTTATGATTACATGAGTCTCAGCATAGCTTATAGCTTCAGTCATAATACATGAGAATACCCATTATGGATCAACATTAGAAATGCTACTTATATTCCCTATATTCCCAACATTAAATAATTTTTTTTATTGATAAAAGCTGCTTTACGACAATTTCAATTGTTAAAAGCGCTATACAAATAAAATTGAATTGAATTGAATTACAGGTGACCTTCGAAACTGCTCGTCAGAAAACATTTTGGTGACTTTACAGAGGGTTTGTCCAGTTCTTATTAGCTCTGGACTAATATACCTACAGTACAATAACATTTAGGCATTTGGCAGAAACTCTTATCCAGAGCAACTTACATTTTTATCTCATTACACATCTGAGCAGTTGAGGGTTAAGGGCCTTGCTCAAGGGCCCAACAGCAGCAACTTGGTGGTTGTGGGGTTTGAACCTGGGATTTTCTGAATCGTTGTCCAATGCCTTAACCACTGAGCTACCCCTGGCCCCATGGGATCAGAAATGAACCACTGAGTAATGGAAGAAGGTGGCCTGGTCAGATAAATCATATCATAAATCATGTCATAGACAGATGATTCTCTGTATGTTGCTTACCTGGGGAATAGATAACACCATAAGTGGGAGGCAGTGTGATGCTTTGGGCAGTGTAAACTTAGGTTCTGGCATTCATGTTGAGGTACACACCTTCAAGAAGACATTATTCCCTTATTGCAGCAATATCTTCCTGCAGAATATCACGCCCTGCCATACTGAAGAAAAAAAACTGTTCATGGAGGTTTTGAGAAACATAACAAAGTGTTCAAGGTGTTGACTTCTCCACAGTCTGCGTGAGGACAGCAGGAGCATTTACCAAACCAATTTGTTCTGGAAGTGGGCTTGTTTTCCAAAACACTCTTTTAAGAAATAATGGAAACTCAAATTATTCGTTCCACAGCCCAAAAAAATAAATACATATAAAATAATTAATACAAAATATAAAGTAAAAATAAAACAAATTAACCTGCATTTTACCTTTAAACAAAAGTAAAAATAAATCCCGACAGATAAGTGTTTCCATTTATGTGTGTGTGTTTTGAGCCTGTCGTTATGTGTGCGCGCGCTTAATTTGACACCCTGCCAGTTCACAAACTCACACACACACACACTAAAGGTGTAAGAGAGAGAGAGAGAGAGTGTGTGTGAACCGGCACGGTGTCAAATTATGTGCGCAGACATAACGACAGGCTGAGGGAGAAAATGCGTGCACAGTGAGAGACGCGCACTAAGACCCAGCAGGGGAGATGATTACCCAATTCCGCAGCGCAAGAGAGAGAAAAACATTGGCTCAGTTGTGATCATGTGACGCTAGGCATCAAAACAAGAAGCGCATGCGTGATACCTGATACTCGGTACTCGTAAACCTCATTTTTCAAGTCAAAATTTATAAAAAATCTTTGCTTGTCTTGCGGAACACTCGCAAACCGCATTTCTCTCAATCCGAGGTTTCACTGTACCTGCTGTGCCCAGAGAGCATAAATTAATGCATTCTTTCTCTCAGCCCCTGCCCTGATGCAGATTGAATTATATGCCTTGCTTACATATAGTTTAGGGAAGATTTTTGCCTGCTGCAGGCATTCAAGTTGTGAATTCAGCACATGCAAAGAGTTTCTGCCTTTCTGCATGACAGAGCCCCTAATAATCTATACAGAGCTTCAGGCCACTATTGACTTTGATATACTCCTCAATGGCTTTGAGTTCAGGTGG
Organism: Leiocassis micropogon; assembly: GCA_028565275.1. NCBI lineage: Eukaryota > Metazoa > Chordata > Actinopteri > Siluriformes > Bagridae > Leiocassis > Leiocassis micropogon. Next base: position 5,444 of record JAOVVA010063166.1, read on the forward strand.
TGACAGATTATAACCTAGCCAGAGGAGAAGTGGCACTTGGGAGGAAGTTAATGGCACAATTAGGGGACAGTATCTCAGTAAAACCGAACTGCTGTTCATCCCAAGTGACTCATCCCCCTGATCACTCCTTCAGTCATTCTTGAAGTAACCCTGGATAATCAACTTTCATTTTCTCCACACTTATTGGCAACCTTACTCGCTCTTGTCTATTTTTTCTTTACAACATCAGAGGAATTTGCCCATTTGTTTCCACACAGGCTACTCAGGTGCTTGTTGACTCCCTTGTTCACTCCTTTGACTGGGCTACTGCAATTCACTCCTGGCAGGTCTGTCTCTGTCCACCATATGTTCTCTGCAGGTAATCCAATATGGAGCTTCTCCCACACCACACAACTTCTCTGCTCCCAGTACTGGCTTCCTGTACCGCATCTAATGCTGATGCTTGCCTTTGCACAAAAAACTTATAATATTTGTTATTTAAAAAAAAAAGTTATTTTCTATCTCTGCTGCTATCCACAAGGAAACTGTTTCTCATTCCACTACCTAAACTCATTACCACAGAGTGTTAAACGCATTCTTTTTTTGTTTGCACATTTGCACTTTACGTTGCCTTTTTATGTATAGAACTTAGTTCTTAGTTTAGATAGTTTCTGTTAATTTATAATGTTAATCTGTTTTATCTCAGCTAGTCCGCTAATTGGTTCTTAGTTAGTTAGCTAGTTAGTTTTTTTTGTTAATTTATGTTGTAAATTTATTCTGTATGTAGCACCTTGGTCCTGGAGGAACGTTGTTTCATTTCATCGTGTACTGAATTGAACTGTATTTGGTTGAAATGACAATAAAAGTCTACTTGACTTGACTTGACTTGCCAACAAATTGAAAAATGGTCCAGCACCCATTTACCTCTCAGCTTTAATCACACCCCACATGTCACTCATCACAGCTTCCCTCTGATCCTCTGGCCCTGCAAGCTGGTCCCACCATCTCTCAGTGATGGAGAAAGAAATACATCTAGACTGTTTTCTGTTCTGGTACCTATGTGGTGGGATGAATTTCCTCTAGATGTCCACAGCTGAGTCTTTTTTTCTGAGCCAATCTTTAAACGATGGCTAAAGACCTATCCGTTTCTTTAATAATTTGGTTAATCTTCCCCAACCCTCTCCTACCTACAAATTTTTTTTACAAATTCCCGACAGCATTTGACTGATGGTATTTAATAACCTAATAACCAAGTGTTGGGATCTATTCAATGCACAGGAGGGGGAACACAAATAAGGCACCTCTGGAAATGCAGAGAGCCCCAGGCAAAAATGGTCAAGGTAGACCAGTAGATATTGACTGTCCATGGAGTAACTTGTGTCCCCCCACAAAAATAGAGATTCTTCAGTAGAGGCAACTTTTCAATTTTCAGCTGTGAAGTTTTGGTTAGCCTGTGCCTAATGCATCTTTACCATTCTGTTCTTGGAAGAAAGAAGCAGTAACTGATGTGGTCTTCTGCTGTTCTAGCCCATCCCTCTTAAAAGTAGCCAGGTTGTGCATTTTGAGTTGCTTTTATGATCATTGAAATGGTACAGAATATTTATCCAATTTACAGCAGCTTAAATCAGTTTGGCTAATCTCTGTTGATCTCACTTTTCAACAAGGTGTTTCTGTCTACAGAAATTCTGCTGGATGGAAATTTTTGAGTTGGTTGTGTGATAAGCTACCAGTTTTAGAAGACTTTAGATTTTTAGAAGTACTCAAACCAGTGCCACTCAGTCTTTTCATGTGCAAAACACTGAATCACATTTTCCTCCATTCTGATGGTTACTAAAGCTGACTGCCTGAATCTGCATAATTTTTGCACGGCTGCCATATGATTGTCTGGCTACTTAATTGTATAAATGAGTAGGTTTTTTTTTAATAAAGTGCTCATAAAAAGTCTTTGTGAACCCTGCCAACCCTGTTTTTTCACCCTTGCCATTCTTTAATACAATATGTGCATTATTTATGTATGTATTTATGTTTATGTATGGATACCGTGGATCTACAAACAGGAAATTATGTCTTGTGACTTAAACACCAGTCGACTCTTAAGAGACCTGTGCTTAAGAGATTTATGAATCTCTATAAAGAGCCCCTGTGCTCATGATGATCTCATGATGAGTAATATGGAAATAGTGGGCAACCTGCTGCTGATGTAGCTTCCTGATGAACACAAGTTGCAGATTTGTATGCTTGATTTATAAAGCACATGTATTTACTTGTTTTTGCACTAATCTAAACCCTGATCCACTTAAAGTTAATGGCTGTTTCAGGATACTAATAGAACAAAGATGAATATGCAGAAATCTTTAAAGTACTGCTGATAAAAAAACAAATTTTACATGAATAATTTTGGTGTCATAGGGTTAGCATTACAATATGTGATTGTACTTCTTGTTCTTATGCAGCTGTAACACTGAAACTGACTGACACTCAATTGTCTGCACGTCACTTTTACAGTATCTGATTTACTTATTCTGAACACAGCACTCACTTTTTATACTGCATATCCAGTTCAGGGACTCAGGGCACTACAGTAGACAATTCCAATCCATCTTGGGGCACAAGCACCAATTAGCCCAAACTGCATGTCTGCGGGCGGAAACCTGAGTATGCAGGGGAAACCCAGCAAATGTGCAAACCCAATGCACACAGAGGTGAAGATGGGACTCGAACCCTCGGCCCTGGAGGTGTATGGCCACAGTGCTAACCACTATGCCAAGTGCCATGAGGACAATACATTATCAGCAATGGCAGTTTTTTTGTTATGTGTGTGATGTTAATATTGATATTTTTTGTTAAAATTGCAGATTTGTTCTGCAGCCCAGGGCCTCTCTGGTGTTTTCACATGTGAAAACAGCACTGTAATCCTCACTGTGTGTGCTCCCAGCTATTGCTCTTGAGTCTGTTCCAGCACCTGCATTGACATATTTTCCTCAGTTTACCTAACAACTCAACACTTGAAGAGTGGAGGTTTGAAATCTGCACTCAATAGGAAGAAGAGACTTACATCGCCCATTAAACACAAACCTTTTCATACATTAACTCCGGATTTGCCCTCTTTCATTTTACTTGTACAGTATATTTTACAACCTGCTAAATTTACAACTTGAGGATGACCTCATTGTGATACATATGGTCTTGAAATTCTTATTTAAATACTTGATTTATCATGGTAGTTTAAAAGATGATTCACACTGAAAAATGAAAGCTAAAAGTTTTGACCAGATTGCCTTTTTAATTCTTTTTCCTGATACAACAAAAACAGCTTTATTCTTTTAAAGGTGGGAGTAAGAAAATGAAAAGCAGGAATTCAACACTGCTTCTGGTTTTTCATTTAATAAACTTCCACCCTTTCCCACTTCCTGTGCCCCCTAACATCTGCACCTCTTTCATTCAGCCCCTGCTCCTTCATGTTCTACCTAGGCTACTGTTGCCCTACCCCTGCCAAAACAAACATCTCCATAATGGGTGGCGGTGCAGGGAACGTTTTCTTCTCCACATAGTCCTGGCTAGAATAAGCCTGTCTCTTTATACAGCTTTTGGCAGGGCTGCTGTTATACATCTTTCTCCTAGCAGCACAGGGAGATAAAAACAGCTCCCCCCCGATAACTCATTTTTATTGGTCTTCCTCTTTTTGAAGGTCAAAATTAGAGTAAAATTCTCCCTGACACAGTGGAGTGTCATTTTAAAGGAAATCTTGACCCTGAAGCACATTATATACTGTATGTTGATCTAAAAATATTTGTTAGATTTTTTAGTGATTCTACTTCTAATTTGTTTACTAGTGCTTGATTTCATTGATTCATCTTCTATACCACTTATCCTGTACAGGGTTGCAGGGGCCTGGAGCATATCTGTGGCATAAGGCAGGGTACTGTACCCCCTGGTCATATCAGTTAACCTAATCTGCATGTCTTTGGACTGTAGGAGGAAACCAGTGTACCCAGAGGGAACCCTCCAAGGACAGGGAGAACAAGCAAACTCCATGGACACAACCCTGGTGGTGAAAGGCCACATTGCTGCCACTATGCCACGATCATGCTAACAAGCACAATTGTTGATGGTGTTATTAATGTTGTTAATGTTGATGCCAATATTAGCACTAAAATCATTTAAATGGACTTCAAGAGCTGAGAGAGCCAGACTGACTAAAGTACTATAAGAATGCTGCACTGCTGTATTTAGGGAGAGATACAATAAGGGCTTAATCTCACCGCACCACTGAACTAGTGAAATAGCTTTGACAACAGTTTTATTAGAATAGAAATATCATTTCATACAGATGTAAAAAAAAAAACTCAACCCAGAATTTCATTAAAAAAATAAAGTTTATATGCGATTGATGATTGTATTTTGGCTTTAAAAGGTACAGCTAATATGTTTCCCATCTCTTAAAAAATTAAAAAGTAATTAGTGCAGAAATTTGGGCATGAGCCAAGGTTTAAACAAAAAAAGCCTGGCACCCAAGGGAGATATGAGCTACAAAAGTGCAAAGTGGCATCTCATGGCTGTAGTTCTTTCATTCCTGGGCTCTCTGGGCTGCTATTTCAGGAACATCTGCTTTTCAAGGCAGCTGTTTGTTCAGTATCGGGTTACCAATACTGGCATTTGCCTGATCAGCATTTTTATATGGTGTCTGCTTTTCAACAACATCAGTGTCTGGAATCTAGCTCCCCGTCTGGACTAGGTTAAGAAGAAGGGAAGTAGGGGTCATGCAAAGCTGTCTCAGCAACTCAACGTTTGCCCATATAACCTTTCAGATCTAGTGCAGAGACTATTTACATTTTTTTTGGCCAGGCTGAATGAACACACTGTTGTCTAACTCTTCTTGAGTACGGCCCCCACATCTTTATTATATATTGTGTATTAATTTCTATTACTCTTTATAATGTTCAGGCTCATGTTGGTTTTAGAATTGAATGTTTTTGGGAGGAGGCCACAGTATTATCCTGTTGCATTATAATGTTGTCAAGTATCCAATTCACAGGAGCACTAAATGTGAGGTATTTGACACCATGCAAACACACCCATACTTATTCACAATATTGTGTTGTTCATTTATGTTTTTTTTTTGTAGGAAGAAACCTAAGAACCTGAAGGAAACAAATGGAGAATCAATTTAAAATAACATTATATACCAATGGCTCAGGATTGAACACTGGATCTTCACAACCTGCTGTTCAATGCATTTACTATACATGCCATGACCATTGACAGGTGACCTGAATTACATAGATTACCGACTATACACCACAAAACTGGTGACAGGATCATGGGCTCCCAAGGGTCGACCATGCCCGCAGGATCAAAGACCAGCCTGTCTGGCCTCATCCCATCGAAAAGCCAAGGCAGCACAAATTACTGAAAAATTTAATGCTGGCCATGATAGAAATGCACCAGAACACCCAGTGTGGGGGGCGGTTGGGCGGGGAGTTAAATAAGCACTGAACTCAAAGTTGGAAGAGGTGGACCCAGCTGTCAAAGAAAACTTCAGTTATAAAAAATGGGAAAGAAAAAAAAATAGCATTTTGTGTTAGATTTGAAAAATCAAGGCAAACTGGATAGTCAGTTTAGGGCTCTGCTGCTCCTTCAGTTCAGTTCTGGCATGACCATAATAAGAAAAAGCATGAAAAATTTCCAAAGCATGTTGGCTAATTTTGACAATAAAGGAACAGAACTGCAGTGACTGCAGATTTAACAATAACGGCATAAGGAAGAAAGAAATAAAGAAAGTATCTGTGTTGGAACAGAAAAAGAGAACAGATTTTGAGGTTAGCCATGCTCATATTTCAGTGAATAAAGTGTGCCAACTTGGTATAAGCAGGAATAGTGCAATTCCTCTCTTGTTTTCTCGTGCATGTGTGTGTGTGTGTGTGAGAATGCTAACTAAAGCTATATTTTTTTTGTAATTTTCCACCACCAGGGCCAAGAAGAGCTAAAAACAGACAAAGACAGAGTTGAACTAAGAGAAATTTAAGAAGCACTGAAAAGATGAGAAGTGCACAAACCATTAATAAAGACATAGATAAGATAATAATCTTGAAATGTGTGTGTGTGATACTATTAATATACAGTGAGACCTCGGCATACGAACACTATTAACAAATTAACAATTTTAAGAATTTTACAAATTAAGAATTTTTACTTTAAGAATTGACATTTTGCAAGAAATTTGCATCGGCATACAAAGTATTTTCGGCTTCTGAGCAAACATGTTGGAAATTGGTAATATTTTTGGGTGACTGGAACAGATTGTCTGAATTTACATTATTTCCTATAGGAAAATGCATTTAAGAACTCACCTTTGGAACAGATTAAATTTGTATGTTGAGATACCACTTTGTTATCAGGGGTCAGTGGTAGCTCAGTGATTAAGGTATTAGATTATGGCTCGGAAGGTCCTAGGTTCAAATCCCATGATTATTGAGTTGTCCCTGTTGGGCCATTGAGCAAGGGCCTTATTCCTCAATTTATAATGGGATAAAAATTTAAGCTGCTCTGGATAAGGGTGTCTACCAAATATATTATGAAGGTAGATATTATACTGATGCTGAATATGCTACAAAAAAAGAAAAAAAAAAAAAAACTCCAGGCAAACTTCGCATGTGATGTTTTTAATAGCTAGAAACACCCCGATGTCTTCCATGGTTTATACATTAAATTAGTGAATCTAGTAATTTACCAGTTATAATGAATTTCTTTTGAAGTGAAGGGGCTGTGTGCCACATGACTAGAAAATGATGATTAGAAAATGATGATATTAGAAAAATACTCATTTTTCATTGGATCTATCAGATGACGGAAACTTCAAAGCACTTTTGTACCGTAAGTTGCTCTGGATAAGATGCAGATCAGATGAATCCACTTCGCTTCCAGTATGGCTTTATAGTCTTTTCCTTTTTGGCTAACAATTCATCACTCCAATAGCATTGTTCCAACGGAGCTGGTGATTTATTTCACACACACAGATAAACATTCTCAGAGGAAGCAATTTGGAAATGTTGTGTTGTTGAAATAGGATTTGATTCAGTTTCTAGTGCCATTTCTAACAATTATGCAGTTCCTAATTCCTTATTCGTAATTGAACATGAATTGAGAAGCATATTATAAATATATCTAGAGAGCACGGTTATAGTTAAGTAGTTTAAATAAAAGTTAAAATTTCTTTGTTGCTGATGTTAGTAGATTGTGGTATATTGTGTAACGCTGCGGTTGTCACCTTGAGACTGTGCTTATTTCTTTATTGAGTGAGTGATTCTAATGGTGTGGAATGTTCTGGACCCCGTTAGCTGACCCAGTTTTGCACACAGCTGCAGGCTGGCGTTAAATTTTACAACCAAATGCATTCATCCATTGAGCTTAATTAATTCCTGCATTAATGCTTTCAGTTCTGGAACAAGTTAAATTCTATTCAATAAAAATGTATTTCTTTTAAGTGGATAGTCAGGGTTTTTTTTATTACAGTTGTATAACATATAGTACATTGATCAGTTGAAACTTAACTCTCGTTGTCTAAACTACACCGATCAGCCATAGCATTGACAGTACTGTACATTAAGTTAACACATTAACATTAGTTCCCAGTAACATTCGAGCGTCTTTATTTCAGTCATAATATACTATAACATTTTTGCTCCATATTTATTTTTATTTTTTTTGTGAATAAGAATTGCATTTTAATTAATGGTTTAGAAACTATGCTTTATTTTTGTGTTTCTCGCAAAAGAACCCCTGTTTTTGTGTGAGGAATCTGATCGGTGTATCTGTGTCAACAGTTGATGCATCAATAGGAGTCCTGGTGAAACCTGATGTTACCTGAGCCAGGGTCTTACATATTACAGTTTTTCTCGATTGCTAAAACACATTTCTTGAAACTATGCCTCATATTCTCACAACAGTAAACACAAATCCATAACATCTCACTCAATTTCCCAAACATCCTATTTTCAGGTCAAAATGAAGCTCTACACTCAAAACTATTCACACTTGCTGAAAAACCAAACTTTGCCCTCAGACATCAAACACAAGCCCTCAAAAACACACACACTACAACAGAGTTTTGCACACTGGTACAATTAATTCAAAACAATAGTTCCAAAACAATTAGGTTGCTTATGGTTCTCCCCTTCAAAAACCTTTTCACATGATGAACACAAAAGACGCAACCAATGTATGTACAGTGGCACATTTTTATTCATGTACTATACAGTACAACACACACCAAAAAACATTATTCCAC
>JAOVVA010063207.1:0-13707 GCA_028565275.1 Leiocassis micropogon
TTTCTATAATAAAACATTGTGTAACTAAGGACAAGTCTCTATAATCTGGAAACAGCACTGCGATCCAGGCTGCTAGAAGAGCTGCACTGTCTGCCAGGTGTAAGCTTATAGTGCATGAAGAGGACAATGTGCCACAGGCTATGCAGCACTTTAGCATGACATACTTACCTTCGACTGAAGGGAGAACCGTGCGTCTCATAGCTAACACTAGTCCGAGTGGACACCCTAGCAGAAAACATTCAGAGACCTCGAAGTCAAAATGCCCGGGATTCAACAATGGACTGCTTCCACCAGGGCACAGGTCTATTCCATCTTGAAGTCTACACATACACACACACACACACACATACATACAGTACACACAATATTAATGGACGTACTGTACAATCTGCTCTATCTAAAGAATGTGTTTATGGCTTGGAAATCTCTAAATGACAATTAAAAATGGTAATAACATAATAAATAGAATTTGCAGAAAGATCATCAAATTTACTGAAGATACTAATAAAAAGTAACAGGGTGTGTGCATGAAACAGGCATTAAACCTGAACAAAATCAAGGCAAATCCTTTAGTCTATATCATCCATAATACATGGGGCATTCAGTGGTAATTGGGAGTTTTGATTGTGCATAAGAACAGAACATAGTTATGAAAGTAAAAACTTTCATCTTTCAACAATCTTTATAATCCCCTGCTATACTGAGGTACTTATACCAGCTTTTCACTCCTGCTTGGATAACATCAAGATAGAAAGATTTCTCAGTACGCTGAAACCATGATCAAACTGCCTGGTTCACTCCTGAAACCCTGGCCTCCATGGAACTGCTTTAATGACACAAACATGTGGAAATCACTTGGAGCCAGGAGGTCAGGACTGTAAGGGGGATATGGCAATAACTTCCAGCCAAGTTCCTGTACTGTGCATATAGTTTTCGAGAATAATTTTGTGTACAGTTGCCACACAGAGATGTGTCTCTTCCACAAGTTAGTGACAAGTCATCTATCAATTTTCAAGAATTAGGTGTTTTACCCACTGAACATTATTTGTCCTTCTTAAAAACATTTGCACCGTTCAAATGTTACACTGCGGCTAATAATCTCATCACAATACTGCGCTTGAAGTTTTCTGTAAAAGTCCATTGTTCTTATACCTCCATTCGCAAGAAATTTCATCTTAAGTGCCTGATTGAATTGAACGGCCCTTGTATTAAGTGACTTCGTCATCATTCTGGACAATTAAATATGTGGACATAGAATCACTGACCTCTGCTCTTCCAGAGGTGGACTGTAAGATGGAGAGTTCATGTACTAAAAATGTCCATTTATAGAATTTATATTAAAAACTGAATAGCACAAAAATATCGTAATAAAATATTAAGTTTTTCAAAATCCTTCATGGTGACGTCTCTATATACAGTTTTGGAAGATGGTTTCAGAAATCGATGGCTAACCCAACCCTAAGTGCCTTTTCCACATTCCTGACTTTTGGCCAAACTGTCCCGAATTGAAATACTTCATTCATCTTCTATATGGATTGTATAAGATGTACTCAATGTACTGTGACAAAGATGTACTGTGGCAAACTTACAGTATGTTGAACTGTCAAGAAATATCTAAGAACTGGCATGATTTACCTCCTTTCTGTAACAAAGTAGCTACTACGCTTCACGATTTGTTATAAATTGTTAAGACCTGCTATGATTTCTCACAACTTAATCACAACCTAAATACCCATGTTCATACCCATGTTTTGAATGCCTATGACAAACAAAGCTCAAACCTGCAGCGCACTTACATACTGAATGTCACCATATGAACAGTGTAGTATTTATTAGTGAATATTATTTAGTAGTTTAGTGCGCAGAGCAGGAAGTGTATGGTAAAAAATACAAATAATCCCATATGCACCAGAAACCTTATATTTACATTAACACATGTCCCTTTAGGGACAATTTTGCAACATTCCACTATCAAGAAGTACAAGGAATCCCCAAGTGCAAATTGTTCTATGTCATAGAACATCCTACGGATCTGTGGGAAATTTCGAAACAGAGGTTAATGCAGCTACTGCACTGTATGTTCATACTGGCACAGATAGTATAAGGGGCAGTAGGAGGCAGATGGGCCACATAATGGCACGGTGAAGGACACTGACACATTCAATAAAACCATGGCCAGGTGTCAGCTACACACATATGCGCATGTTTTTCAGGTTAAATCGATGTATGCAATTGATGATAATGCTAGATAAAATTTTTTTAGAAAATGTTTCTATTATTAATTTTTTTTTATGTATAATGATAATAATAATATATACTAATATAAAATGTATAAATGTTTTATTATTAGCATGTATTTCCTTAGTTATGATAAGATTGTGCGATAATTCTGTTTGCAGAGCTTACTTGCTGAGAACTGGATGTTGCTGGCTCTTGGAGGATTCAATAGCACACGAGTCACTCTGTTTGCGGACGAGCCGTTTCCTCCTCACATGAGTCCCATCAGGCGCTGAGATGTCAGTATTGCTTTTGCTGAGGCGCTTACTGGAGCGTAGACCCATTTTAGTTTCTTCTAGAAACCCTGGATTATCCTTTGTTGGACGGGAGTATATGATACAAAGAATCATTTTTACAACTTTTACCTAAAATACAAAATCCTATTCATTTTAAATGGTGGAATGTATTGTATTTTAAAAGCACTGTAATACAGTCAGTAACAGACTCATATTAAGATAAGATACTTCCAAGTATCTGAGGTAATGGACAGAAAAGAGGTGAGTGAGAAAAACCAGAAGTAAAACCAGGATCCAGCCTTAAGCTACATACCCTTAGGCTTTCCATACTGTTGCGTCTCCCTCTGAGACTAGGATTATCATTTTGTGGACTGTTGCTGAAACAGAGAGCATCAAAACATAGCACGCCACCTACACAGTCACCCAACAGACACACCTGGTAAACAGTACACATACACGTGCACACACACACAAACACAAACACTCAAGTCAGAACCTACAGCAAAAGCAGTGTGCTGTGGAACAAAGCTCCACAGTAGGAGATCTTAATGATGGTCACAGCTCAATAAGAATCTCAATGCATTTAACTGTGAAAAGAACAAATACAAAGGACATTTCCACTAGAAATCACTTGTGCATTGAAAATTAAAAATCATGTATTACTGCAATTATCATGTAGTCCAATAGACCAGGACAAATGGGCAGAGTGAGTCCTCTCCCACTGTGGAATGACTCATCTGTGATGACTCACATTCCCCACCACATTCCCTCATTACTATAGTGATGAAGGTTGCCTTTTACAGCTGTTCTGTTCTAAGATCAGCTTAGAACGGCTTCAGTACTAAAGATCTAAATGAGCTATTATAAAACATATATAAAAAAGTATTTGCCTCCTTTCTTATTTATTTTTAATTTTTTATTTGTCACTTGATCATCAAACACATTTTATTATTACACAAAGATAACCAGAGTAAATACAAAATGTAGTTTTTAAAAGACTCTTTCATTTATTATTGTATAAAAAAGAAAAACAAAGTAACTGTCGTATCAGTCTGGAAAGTGTTACAAAGCCATTTCTAAGGCTTTGGGACTCTAGCCAAATATAGTAAGAGCCATTATCCACAAATGGAGAAAACTTGGAACAGTGGTAAATCTTTCTAGAAGTGGCTTGATTACCAAAATGACTCCAAGAGCTCATAAAAGAACCCAAAACAATATCACAAGCCTCACTTGCCTGGAAAGCCAGTGTTCATGATTTAACAATAAGAAAGAGACCGGGGAAAAATGACATCAATGAGAAACTTCCAAGGTGAAAGCCACTGCCGACCATGAATTACGTAAAAGGCTCATCTCACATACAGTTTTTGCGTCCCGTTTAACTTAAACGGTGTTTCATTAAAAATCATCATACAAACAGTCATACAAGTTGGCAATAGTGTAATGGTTTGGGGCTGGACGACTTCCATAATTGATGGAACTATGAATTAGACAGAGTGAGCCAAAATTTCTCCACAGTGATGTGAAAGACTCATTGCCAGACAATTGACTGCAGTTGGCACAACCAGTTATTAGGTTTAGGGGGCTATGATCAGAATCATTTAAGTGTGAAAAATATGCAATAAATAAATCATTATGGGGACAAATACTTTTTCACGACACTGCACTGTATAATAAAAGCTAGTAAAATCAAATAATATATTTCTTAAAATTCTGAAAAACCCAAGTCCATTTTTTGATTCACAGCAGACCAACCTGGCCAGTAAAGCCTTGCCCTTCAGGAGACTGCAGGAAACTATGGTAGACCTGGTTGGCTTGGGTGATAACTATTGCTACAGCATCCTGGTAGTGTGGTGCTGCAATAGCAAGAAGGGGAAGTGCTGCTAATGGAAGGTGATCCACACTGCTTGACACACAGCTTTCGTCATAACTGTAAGGGTTCAAGCTGAAACAAAACAAAGTAAGTTGTTACAACTCTTGCAAATGCAACATGGATCATGAGATGCTAGCCTTTCACTAATACAGCTATTTTTATACAGCTTCTAAAGGGATGAAAGAAATCAAATGTATTTCCTACATGAAAAAAATGGATGAGAAAGAAGATGGAGAGATGATGTTGGAAACAGGGAGTGGTGTGCCCCATGCTCAAGCCCTTTATGCCATATAAAGTCATGTAAAACCCATAGCATAAAGCTTGTTTTTCTCCCTCTCTCTCTTTTTCTCCCATACATACTCATAGACACACACTCAATATTCCCTAATATAAATCCTTCCAATTTAGATAATGTTCATTCAAAATCATATCTCTTGATGCTCCTTTAAGAATGGTTAGTTTAATGACATTCCAAAATATGACATTCCAAACATGAAAGCCTCTGTATGTACTGTCACTGCATATTAACTATTATTACATAAAATTACTGATTTTTTTTTAACATGCTTTGGCAAAACATCTTGAGTCCTGGATAAATGTAAACTATAGTCACACCATGAAACAACTCTGCTCCTGTCACTGTTTGTAACACCAGGCAATCAATCACTGAGCATGACAATCACAAAATTGGAAGAAAATGCACCACTCAAGACAAAATTTTTAAATAATTTTTAAACAAGATTTCAGACTCCCTTGTTTAAGTCAAGTCAGGAAAACATGCAAATCAAGTGTTATTAAATTCCAACTTTACTTGAGAACTTGAGTTCTGATTGTTACTTCCAAATTCTTCATTTTTGTATTGCATTCCCATATGGTTTTAATGTATGTACTGTATGTTTTATATCTCATGGTTTGCCCGACTTAATAAGTGATTTAAGGCATGTGATCTTAAGTACACCTTAGCTCCGAAAGGTTAAATATAACCCTTTTATGTGTCTTTTATGCGCGCACGCATATGCGCGGGTACTGTACATACATGCAGGTTGGATTTAATCATTAAATTTACTGATTCAGTCATTTATTTAGTGTGTATTATAGCATACTATTTGGTAGTTTAAGCACAGGGTTGAATTTTGCCATTTTAGCCATGAATTAAGTATATAGAGCATGCTGTTTATCAAAGATTTTTATGAGCGCTTCATTAGTGACTGCTCAAAAATGTTCAGATCGCATGAAAAAAGGAAAGTCTGGAAACCATCTGCAAACCTCTGCACCAGTTTGGGGTGATATACTGGAACATTGGAACATCTTACTCCTTGGTGTCACATCTCTTAGGAAGTGGATTCACAAATTTGAAACCTCAAGATGCCAGTTTTCCATAATTGGGAGCCAAGGGAACAACTTATCTGAGCTCTCTGGGTGGGAGGCATGGAATTCTCTCTCCCCAACAATTACAGCAACACTAGCCAATTGCAGGCCTCTACAGGTGTCATGTACAGTATGTGGAAAAAGGCATGCTGCCCTGTGACACAGCATAAGTAGAGGCTGAGATGCATTTTGCTGACTTTACATTCCTTAAAGGAAGTACAGTACAGTATGTGTCAGCCTTTCTATCGCCAATTGGTAGATGTTTGACTGGAGAGCTGGCTAAAGGATGGGAATTAGCAACTGACCAAAGTGAGGAAATTTGAACCTTGAACTTTTAAGTGGTGCATAAAGGTAAATAGTACATTCTTGGGAAAACAAATGATCCATTTTCTCAACATTAAGTGGTGGGACACAAGCAAAGTACAGATGATATTCTACCAACAAAATATTCTACAAAGGCCTTCTTTTCTAAAAATCACTGACAAGAAATCAACCAAATCCTCAAGATATCATTGTTGAAAGCATGCACAAGAAAGTTAAATCACATTTAATCACATTGTCAAGACAAATCAAGAATTTGTAAATAAAAATAAAAAAACCTCAGCAAAGGGTACTATTATACAGGCCAGGTATTCACAGATGAACAACATGGGTTACCCTTCAGTCCATTTTAAGACTAGAAAACAAGACAAGAAGACAAAACACCTTTATCAGCTAAGACTTCAAGATGACAAAGAAACAATGCACTCACATGAAATGCATTCGAAATGCCTTAGTCAATTTCATTTTATGAGGAACTATCAGTCAGAGGCTTGTGATAATGCTGTAGCTGCTGAGCTCCTCTTAGAGGGGTGGCAGATCAGATTTATAAAGTCCACAGACTTTTAGTGAGATAACAAGAGCTGTGTGAAAACAGAACAATGACAAGTCATCAGGGCTAGATACCTTTCAGCACAAGAATTAATTTAAATTCTCAGGAGATATTGGGTTATTTTTGGCATCCTGTATATATATTGATTTTAAAATATTAAGTGTCAGCCTTGATTTGTGGTCAGTGTTGCATACACTTATCATGAACATGAATTTCATAGAAAAGACAAAATAGTTTCAACCATGTATAATATGATTTGAGGTGATGCTGATAAATTCTAAGGTAGTCTTCCCCCTCAACTTTCCTGTGTCCATATGGTCAGCTGCAAACTGTAAGTTGAGCACAAAGGTGTCAGGTTTGGAGCAGGGGCTGTTTGTTGTATAGCAGCCTTTCAGTCCATGGCGATGTAAAACTTGCTTGACTATAGACAGTCTGGTGTTCTATTTAAAGACGTATGTTGAACAATAATTCCAGTTCAAGAAAATCGCAGTATTGATGTGACATTCATGTTCATGATAAGTGTATGTAAACTTCTGACCACAACTGTATGTCAACAACAAAACATGAAGGCTTAGATCCAATGCATCTCTAAATGAGCCTTAAAAAAATTATAACTTGTACATCATCACAGTTACACCCTAAAAAGAAACAATTTTATAGGTTGTGATGTGAGCCTAATTCTTCCTTTGCTCCTTTTGATAGATCAGGGTCTCCCTGGTTCAAATGGAATGGCGCCTTTGATCACCGCATTGAGGACCACTCCAAGCACATTGCTGGAGCTCATGCAGCACTTGCGGTACCTCCAAGCAGAGCCAGATTTTATGACCCTGCCACTGAAGAGGAAAAGGCCACCATTTGCACCACGTCAAGGCTTCCATTTGCAGCCAGACGAGAAGTGTCAGGGAGATACCTGGCTGCCATCGCACCAATGAGAGCAGGAAGGGGCTGGTTCGGACGATCAAAGAGAGGTGCTGTTCGTGGAAGCTCACATGAGCCACTGCCCATACGGGCCCAACTCAGGGCCAACAGTACAATGAAATGCTTAGGACGAGAAGAGCCAGTCAACTTGTATATGTGAGTGTGTGTGTAAATATGTGTATATGCACTGTATGTATGTATGTATGAAGTTATATGCATATGCATAAGTGCGTGTGTGTGTGTGTTTGTGTGTGTGTGTGTGTGTGTTATTGCACATGGTCACATACTGGACATTAAACCTACACATGATTTACATTAAGTTTGTATTGCACAATGTTGATAAATAAATTTAAAGGTGACCTAGTGCAGCCATTACTTTAAAACAAGGATTTTAGTGCCTGAAGCTTTCTTAGTGCTATATCTTTAAAAAAGGTTTTTAGTGTCTGGAACGTTGGGTGTTATGTAATTATTACATCACTCAGCTATCCATTCGAGTTAAGAATCCTAATAGCCTGGTGCTAAAAACTATCCTTCAGTCTCCTGGTGTGTGCGGACAGGCTCCTGTACCGCCTGCCAGATGGCAACAGAGAGAAAAGTCTGCCGGTCGGGGTGGTTGTGGTCGTGGATGATCCTATGTGCTTTCTGCAGGCATCGTCTTTGATGTATCTCCTGGATGGACGGGAGCGTGCTTCCAGTGATGCTCCGTGCCGTTTCCACCACTTTTTGCAGTGCTTTCCGGCTTTGGCTGGGATAATTTCCATACCACACTGTGATACATCCCGTCAGCAAGTTTATGAGGGTGCTGGCCATCATGCCAAACATCCTCAGCCTCCTCAGGAAATAGAGCCGCTGGCGAGCTTTCTTTACCACAGTGTCAGTGTGTTGTCCAGGAAAAGTCATTTGTGATGTTGACGCCAAGGAATTTGAAGTTGTTCACTCTATCAACCTCGGTGCCATCGATGTAGATGGGGGAGTGTCCAACCCCCTGCCTCCTATAGTCCACTATTATCTCCTTTGTTTTGGTGATGTTCAGAAGATTATAGTCCTTGCACCATCTGGCTAGTGCCCTGACCTCTTCTTTGTTCTTATCCTGATCTGTGATGAGACCCAGAATGGTCGTGTCGTCCGCAAACTTGTAGATGTAATTGGAGCTATGATTAGCAGTAGAGTCATATGTAAACAGAGAGTACAAGAGAGAGCTGAGAACACACCCCTGTGGTGCACCTGTACTGAGGGTTATTGATGATGTGGCTACCGATTTTTACCACCTGTGTCCTGGATTGGAATTTCCTACATTCTACCCAAGCCTCCAACAACAAACTGGACTCCATATTAACTTGAAGACACATCTGTTATATTGAACTTCCAGCCACCTAACACACAGTAAGACTGCCAAACAGTTCTTACTATCCATTATCACCCAAATGAGGATGGGTTCCCTTTTGAGTTTGGTTCCTCTCAAGGTTTCTTCCTATTGCCATCGCAGGGAGCTTTTCCTTGCTATCATCACCCTCGGCTTGCTCATTAGGGACAATCTGTCTCTGATGGGTCTCATTTATTATTATTATTATTATTATAATAATATATCGTTGTGTATGTATAGTTTTGTGCTTAAACAATACACACATACAGTGCTTTGATTGGTCTTGATTGCTAGCACTTTTAGCCACAGGAACTCTTGAAAGACAGTTTGCTGGCAATTTCCAGTCAACTATGAGTCAAATAATTACATGTCAGTATTCATGTCACTCACAATGCACTGTATTACATTTCTGAACCCAGCAGCAGAAAATGACGAATTTATAAGTTATCATAGTGTTTCTGGGTGCAATGGAATGCACTTATGTATTCATAAAACTCTTTGTTTTTATTTATTAGAAAAACTACATGTAAATTTGACATGATTTCTCTTTTGCTTTTTTGTACAACTTCAACATCATAACTTCAGTGTCAATAAGGTTCATCTTCTTAAAAATGCAACATGTTATTTGTAACAGAGAGACCCTTGAGCAAGCTATTTTTTTTATTCTTAAGAAAAGTTGTTTATAAAATAAAGCAAATAGGTCTTGGACAAGCACAAGTACTCAGAATGTGAATTTTATCATGCCTATTACATACAACTGTGCTTTAGTTCTTATGCACAAATGTAGAACTTCTATTCTATGCATGCTGTGCTTGAGATCTCACCATTTAGTCACTCAGCACCACTAAGCAGGACACATTATATATTTATTCTGTGTATATTGAAGTTGTACAATTAAGTAATTATGTAAGCAGCTTATCGTTGAGGTACTGAATCACCCTGGCACTGTTATACATTGCTGAAAGAAATATATGTCACTTGCTTTCTAAGGATATAGACAACATGTACTGTATATACTGAAACAGGGCTCCATAATGACACCTACATAATATGCTGATTTCTAACCAGATGCCCAAATTATTTACTGCAGTGACTTTTTCCCTACAGGACCTCATTATCCTATGACTGCACATCCGCAGCCTGTAAAGATTGCTGAACTGGAAAGACTAATGAGAAAATGGTGACTAATGAGAAAACCAAAGTATTGTGCTTAAATTTACTTTGTTTTTACACTCCTACGATTACTGATTATTATTGTTTGTATAATTTTGAGGAAAATAGTGAATTTAGTCCATTTTGGTATAAGACTGTAACAGAGCAAAATGTGGAAAAAGCACTGTGAATACTTTCCGGATGCACTGTACATAGAGCCTGACTTCTTATCTTTTATTGATTGCTTGAAAAGTGCTCATTACAACAGAGACTTTGACACCTGATTCCTGTGGTGCATTATAATATATACACCCATTAAAATATAATATATATATTTTCTTTTCCTGAAGTGTATACATGTTTTGGCTAATTATGTGTGTGTGTGTGTGTGTGTGTGTGTGTGTGTGTGTGTGTGTGTGTATACCCAAAAAAATGTATACACTTCAGGATAAGAAAATATAATATACATATGAGCATAAATATTAGATCTCTTACATCTAAAGCGCTTAATGTTAATGAAACTATCACGGATCAGGAGATATACTGTGTTTAACAGAAACCTGGATTAAACAGAACAAGTATGTAGCTTTAAATAAAGCTAGTCCTCCTGGACACAGCTACATACACCAACCTTGGCTAACTGGTAGAGGAGGATGCATCGCAGTTATTAACAAGGATAATCCGACTATTCTACAAAAACACAGACACAAATTTAATGCATTTGTAGTTCTCTATAGTAACATAAGTGTAGCTACAAATATTAAATCTTAGTCAATCCAGCTAATTATTATTTACAGACCCCCAGGGCCATACTCTAAATTTCTCTGTGAATTTGCCGATTTCCTCTCAAACCTGGTAGTTTTTGTAGACAAATGCTGGAGACTTTAATATTCAATTTGAGAATTCAGAAGACCCCCCTGAGAACAACATTTATGTCCATACTGTACTCGGTGGGAGTAAATCAGTGTGTAGTAGGACCCACTCATAAATCAAGTCACACTTTAGATTTATTAATATCCTTCAGATTAAGTATAAAAAATATAATCACAATTCCACAGTCTATAGTTCTCAGATCATCATCTTGTTTCGTTTAAAAACGCGTCGTAGTAATAATGTATGCACAGCGCTGTGCTACCACATTAAACGTACATTCAAGATCAACTACCACACAGAGGTTTATCAATAATCTCCAAAAGTTTTCAACTATTATTGGATCACTCCACAGAACTCGATCAGGCGACTACATATTTATAGTCAGCAATCTGTTATACCTTAGATAATGTAGATCCACTTAAAAGAAAATAATTAGAGATAAGAAACTCGCTCCTTGGTATAATGACCACATGCGCACTTTAAAACAAACCGCTCAAAGATTAAGATGTACTGTAAATGGCATCAAACTAAAATGTTAGTATTTCAAACTGCATGGAAGGAGATCCTGCTGAACTATAAAAAAGCTCTTAGTGTTGCTACAGTAGATCTATGTACCTCTTCACTCTATTTGTACCTCTATTTATAGAAAATTACAAAAAATAATCCTAGATTTTTATTTAATACTGTAGCAAAACTACCTATTTATAAGAAATCTCCACAACAACATGCAGTAATGAGGACTTTATGAACTTTTTCAATAACAAAATCATAAATATTAGGCAAAAAGTTAAGGCTTTAAAACCAGACAATTTATTTGATGCAGATGATAAACTAACCATATCAGAACAGAACCTAGAATACTTTACTCCCCATGAAGAGAATGAACTAATTTCACTCATCTCTTCTGCAATTAGATGCAATACCGACACATTTCTTAAGCAGATAGTACCAGCAATAACGGAAGCCCGGTTGAAAATAATTCTTCACTCAGCAGTGGGTATGTTCCAAAATCTTTTAAATTAGTAGTTATTAAATCACTAATTAAGAAACCTGACCTCGACCCCTGTCAGCTGTTTAACTACAGGCCGATATCAAATCTCCCCTTTATTTCTAAAATTCTGGATAGTAGCGCAGCAGCTACAGTATGTTCATATCTACATAGAAATAGCATACATGAACTGTATCAGTCTGGATTTGGGACTCACTGCAGCTTTTGACACCATTGATCATAGTATTCTCCTTTACAGATTAGAAAATCTAGTAGGAATTAAGGGAATAGCCCACTCCTGGCTCAGATCCTATTTGACTGATTGTTATCAGTGAGTAGATTTAAATGGTGACTATTCTGCATGTTCTCGAGTAGAGTTTGGTGTTCCACAGGGTTTGGTTTTAGGCCCATTGCCTTTTTCTCTTTACATGCTTCCTCTGGGCAATATAATTAGTAACCTTCATATTAGTTTTTACTGTTATGCTGATGACACACAGTTATATGTCTCAGCAAATGAGAAAAACAAGCTTAATAAAGTCATAAGAAACCGAAAGTTAATTAACTTCCTGCTTAATACTGACAAGACAGAAGTTCTAGTTATAGGACCACATTCAGCTAGAAGTAAGCATAGAGGTAACTTTAGATGGCCTTTCTGTTCAATCAAGTGCAACAGTGAAAGACCTAGGTGTGATTATAGATTCCAGTCTTTCATTTAAAGCACATATCAGTAATATTACCAGGATCACATATTTTATTCTCAGAAATATTGCCAAGATAAGGAATATATTGTCACTAAACAATGCAGAAAAAATACTTCATCACCTCTAGGTTGGACTGTTGTAATGCCTTACAGTAGTTGTTTAACTAGGTGCATAAACAAGCTTCAGTTAGTTCAGAATGCAGCAGCGAGAGTCCTCACTAGAACCAGAAGATACAAGCACATCACTCCTATCTTATCCACACTGCACTGGCTCCCAGTGAAATTTTGCATCGATTTTAAAATACTACTTTTGACCTATAAAGCACTAAATGGTCTCGCGCCACAGTACCTTAGTGAACTGCTAGTGGCTTATGATATACCCCGCCTACATCGATCAAAGGATGCAGGCTGCTTGTCAGTACTGCGTGTTATGAAAACTACAGCAGGGGGCAAAGCTTTTTCTTACAAAGCCTGAAAGTCATGGAATAGACTTCAAATTAATGTTCAGGATTCAAACACAGTCTCAGTGTTTAAAAGATTTTTAGCCTAGTCTTAATTCGCCAAGCATTTTTGTAAATAGACTTGCCTTAGGTAAAGGAGCAGATCTTTTAGGTAAAGATCTGCTCCTTAGGTAAAGGAGCAGATACTTTACCATGAAGACTGCCTTGGCTGTTCTCGGTGGACTGCAGTCATTTGGAGGACTGCAGCCACTCAATAGTTTAGGACTGGAGTTTCCTACAGTCTACCTGAGCCTCCAATAACAAACTGGACTCCATATTAACTTAAAGAGATATACTATTATATTGAACTTCCAGCCACCTAACACACAGTATGACTGCAGATCAATTCCTGATATCCATTATCACCCAAATGAGAATGGGTTTCCTATTGAGTCTGGTCCCTCTCACAGTTTCTTCCTATCACCACCCAGGGAGTTTTTCCTTACCACCTTAGCCCTCAGCTTGCTCATCAGGGACAATCTGATGATTTTGATCAAGCGCTATCTTCTTCTTTGTCTTTCGGCTGTTCCCTTTCAGGGGTCGCCACAGCGAATCATCTGTCTCCATCTAACCCTATCCTCTGCATCCTCT
>JAOVVA010063298.1:0-13702 GCA_028565275.1 Leiocassis micropogon
ACCCAGTAGCGGCGGGCTTTCATATCCAGTTCCCGACACTGCCTCCACAGGTTAACACAGAAACTACAATTTGGGCTACAGGCTGACGTTAGACAGAGACAAACGAACGCCAGTGTAGAAGTCAATCGAGTGCCACTACAAAACGCAACATAAACGTCTAGGACATTCAGAGCACGTTCGTTTATCCAAAAATTAGACGCCTGTGTGAACAAGGCCTAAAGGCTTTGTGTGCCATTAAGAAAGCGATTAGCTACGTTTTTGTTTGTTTGTTGGTTTGTTGTTCTGCTATATCTTTCATTTGGATGTTAAGAATACACAAATAAATAAGTAAATACGTAAATACAGCTGAATAAAAAAAACAATGTCTTTATTCCTGGCTGCAATCTTAAAGGGGGGTTGATTCTTGTCTATATCTACTATATTGTGTGTGTGTGTTAAATTTGTAAATATTCCTATGTAAAAAAAAAAAAAAAAGTAAATGAATTAAAAGATGCATCACTGATCAGCCAGAAACAATTCATCTATCCAAGGAAGCAATAAAATTAAGTAAGACTATATCCATTAACAAACAACTGAATAGGGAGTCTTGATACCTCATCCATTACACAAAAAAATTTGAACCCTTGGCAAAAAAACTAGCATAGATCTTTCTTTTGGCAAGAATTCAACAACATGCAGTAAGTTCCAGCAATATACATACCTTTTGGCCCAAGTAAAAAAAAAAAAAATGTATATTACCATTATAGACAGCTGCTATTCCACCCTAAAAAGTACTTTTAAAAAGTTACTTCTTTGTTTTATTTAGCTGCTTCATGTCAGTGGTATGATTTGCTCTGCGGTCAACAAAGACTTTTGTGTGTTTTGGATTCTTTATTCTTTTTTTTTTTACTTTTGTATCCCCTGCCCTTCACCTATACTGCATGAAAAATGGGGCCTATGGCTTCTTGGGGCAAAAAGACACCATCTGGTAAGTTACTGTTTGGGAAACAAAATGAAGGATGAAAAAGTGTCTTTTCCAACTTTCAAACCTAATTTTTTCCTCGCCCACGTGCTGGTACTAACATGCTATTGCACACACTTCCTTTACTTGAGCCCCCTTAGAATAAAATGTAAAAACGTTTGGACCTCATAGGGCCATTGCAACAGAACTGCATGAGGGCATGACTTTGCCTTAGTTTTCCTGATCCACAAGTGCTCTAGGCTGTGTCACAAATGCTACCTCAGTTTTACAAATGATCATAAATTAATTGGCAGCAATGGTTACCAAACACACATAAATGAAAACTATAAAAAGCGTGATTTGGAAACTCATTGATGTTACTGTTATTTGCACCATAAGAGGTCCCACAAACCTCCACAGGGTTCTCCCAATTCGAGTTACAGTATTAAACAAACACAAGCCCTGCTGCATCTTGATTTAGATTAGGAACATTTGCATAAAAAAAAAAAAAAATCATTAAGTTCTGGAACTGAAAATAAAAACACAACACTCTGACAACCAACTCTGGACCTCAGACAAATTCCCTTTGTCTGAGGTCCAAGAATGACAGTCTCAACTATGTGATTACTCTCAGGTAGGAAGAGCCATTTGAGCTCACACAGTCAGACAAGTTCAATTCAATTCAATTCAATTTTATTTGTATAGCGCTTTTAACAATGGGCATTGTCCCAAAACAGCTTTACACAATCAAAAGAATTATTTAAGTTTGTATGGAATTTGAATGTGTATGAATCAAAATGGTCAGATAGTCCTTGATGAGCAAGCCGACAAGTGACAAGTGGACTATGAAATCACCTCTACCATTTACCCAAAATCAAAAACATGTGGCAATCAAGGAATCAAGGAGTCTCATGATACCTAAAGCCACCCCGTGTGTCCATGATCCATGTTTGTGTTTTAACTTAAGTAATTAAATCATGGCATGCACACACACACACACACACACACACACACACACACACACACACACACACACACACACACAAACATACATACACAGCTTCTAGATCCTAAAGAACCATCAGACAGCTTGTTACATACAAACATTGCTGACATCATACCTGCAATTTCAATTGATACTGTAGGATTATTATTTTACATCATTGGTGTATTTAATTTCAGATTAGCTGACTACACCCTCATGTATTTCCCGGCATTCAAGTCACACTGCATTCACAGGTCCGCTTCTCTACTTTATAACAATCCCAAACTGCTATATCGGTCAAACTCGCACAGTATAAAACAAAATGGTATTAATTCACCAATCATGCCAGAGACTAGCAATCATGGCTCTCATCACTCTTCCTTATTTTTTTTTTTTACTTATTTATTTTCCACTTACGTGATGTCTAACAAGGAGGTGGATCTAAAGTAGTCAGTTTACTTAGTGAACCTGTAGTTTCACACAAAAAAACCCTGTGTGGAAAAACCTGGTGGTAAGTGTGACGATGGAACAGCGTTGGTACAAAAAAAAAAAAAAAAAAAAACTTCTACGGTGTGCAACTTTTCTGACAACCCACAAAGTGTAATAAACTGTAAACAGTGATTGGCATCATCAAGGTAACACCAATCTTTATAACCACCTTAGAATGTAACCACAAAATAAAGTATGAATTAGCCATTAAGGACTAGGGAACCACATCAGAAAATATCCGCCGCCAGACCACAAACATCAATAATTCAAACATTACGTAGTGCATCATCATACACTAAGAGATAGATAGATAGATAGATAGATAGATAGATAGATAGATAAAATTTATCGATCTATCTATATCTATCTATCTATCTATCTCAGCCTATCACTCAGGACAGTTGAAAACAAAGGATTTAAGGTAATGATAAAGACTGGAGACAAGCGCTACTGTCAAGCCGAGCTGTGGAGCCATATTTAAGTCCGACAGTACATTTCATAAAAAGTGCCTGGTGAGGAATTGGAACAAGGAAAGAAGGAAAGTCTCAACCCATGGGTCAGTATTCACAAAGCTTCTTAGAATTCTCTCAGAAAGCTCCTATTTTAGCCTAAAAACTTCTAGCTGGGAGTCCTAGACTAAAAGTCATGTAGGAAACTTCTCAAAGCAACTCTGAGGAAGGAGAGTACAAAAAAATTGTATAATCATGAATGCAGGCTACTATATGCAAAGTTTCCGTTATAGGCAAAATATCTCAAAGTTAACTAAAACAACCAGATGTTGAAAATGTGTCTACTTTTGAAGCAACTAATTTTCACACAATAGTTACTATATTTATTTCTTACATTTATTTACCATACTGATTGTATTACTTGTAATCCATTTTAGAGTGATGGGAGCAAAATGGCTCACCTTTTACCAATTTACATGATTGCAGGTCAGTTTATTTAAGTTGCACTTTTGGATGGTATGTAGCCAACAACCCAAGAGAGATGGAAGAACGTAAAAGAACAAGAAAACCAAATTGGACAGAAGAGGAGTGTTTACTTTTACGTTTAGTGTTTGAAGAATATTTCTTCTTTCCCGCCATTTTGTCCTCTGCTATAGAAACTCTGAAGCCTCTTAAAAGTCCTCCTCTCTACTCTTAACAATTTTTACCTTAGGAGCCATTTTAAGGGCTAAGATGTTTCGTGAACCATTATTATCTTTACTAAGATTTAGTCCTAAATTTAAGAGGAAATTATATGAAAATATCAAAGTAAGAATTTTCTTAGAATTTCGTCAATAGGAGCAAATTTAGGCTTAAGAAGCTTTGTGAATACAGGCCCTGGAGTTTGGAGGAGGAAAGAGATGGTGTGGTGTACATCACCACAGACAGTAGATCAAAAACTTCCCTAAACAACTGCCTCCCTAAACAACTGGACAAGTCTTCAATGTTTTGGCTACAGGCTACATCTGGCTATAGTTGAGCTGTTTATCACAAATCATCACACAGTAAAATCTTCATATACTCAAGTCTAAAAAGTGGGTCCTTATTTTTTGTAATTTATCTGAATTTCTACATTGATTTCTATATGTTTCTATATTTTAATCTGTGCCAATGGCTTTTTACATTTTATTAAATTTTTTAATTGCTGTTTTAACATTTTTAATGCAAGAAAATGCATTTTAGATACATGTAAGATTAAATTAATTTACAGCAGAGCAAAGAATTTTTTATATAATATTTATATGCAATAAAAGACACACGAGACATCCCATAGCAAAAAAAACTCCAAGATGAGATCTCATGTTAATCTCTTCTTTGTCTCCTAGACAGAAATGAGCCATCTTTGAGACTTGAATGAGATTTAGGTGTTTTCTGCATCTTCTCAAAGGTGTCTTAAATGTGGCTCATTACCTTTAAATCTCAGAGATGGTTTATATTTGTCTTGTGCGCGACTTACGTATTTTTTGTTTCTCCAAAGCAGTGTTTCACACACATAAAGCATACAGTACTTGAAAACTGTGCATTTGAGTTTTCTGATATGTTGTGTAGATTAAACTCATCATTACTTTTATTAAATTACATTTTAGTACTACCGGAATGACGATGCAAAAATGTAGCACTCACAAAATGCGCATATTATTATATATTATGTCCTTGGTATAAAATGTATGTTTGCTGACAGAGAGGGTTTTCATCATGTGTCACTTTATTTTAGACTGCATAGTTAATGTATGCATTCCTCTTATTATTATTATGGTCACGTGATCTTATAAATCTGTTCTATTTCTTGCCTATATGATCCTTTTAAAAATTTTGCTCAGTTATGTGCGTATAGTTAGTTAAAATGAAATTAAATTGAGTTCTTTATATTGAAGAATATATTGTGCTGAAAAAAATTCACTCTATATTGGACAATCCTGACTCCTATACAGTATATTTATTAAAACATAATGCAAAGAATGGCTAAAAATTCTTTAGGGTTTAAGGGCTAGGGTTCTCTGACAAACAGTGCCATCTACACTAAAGAGAAGAGTTTTTTTATATACTTCATCTTACTCTTCACATATGGGTAGATAGTTGGATCTCTGAAATGTGAAATTAATAGAAAATAAAATGAATCAAAATATTATGTCAAAGGTCATATATATGTTGTTAGTTGTGTATAGTAGATCACTTTTGTGCTGCAGGTAATACGGCCCAATCTGCTGGCTACCACCGCAGGTATATTTCACTCCTGTGGGAAACACTGCTTTTCTGCTTTAGAATTTCAAAAATAAAGTACCTAAGGAAGTTTCTCTTTTAAAAACCATCTGTTCAATGAAGATATGTAGGTTGGTAATGACTAAAAAGTCAATTACAAAATTATTTTGTAATAGATAAATGTTTTATTTTCAAATCTAGCTTCTTTATTTAAAAAAAAATCCAACCACCAGTTATATTATCGTACAGTACACCCTGGTGTCCCCACATTTGATCAACATGGCTAACCTTTTACAAATGTGTACACCTTAATGAATTTATTGAAATTAAACTGGCAAATGGCAAACATACTTTACATTCTGTACAAATGTCATTACCAATAAAGACCTAAAATACAATATACATATTTTTTTTAATCGAGAAGTGAAGCAATGAGAATGTTTGTGTTTAGTGATTTCTGTATACACTTATCATTTAAGGTTCAACCTATTTTCGATTATACATTTATGACTAAATGTTTAACATTTTCTCATGGCCAACCCAATTAAGCATACAGTACATGTAGATTCTAAGAAATACATGAATTGCTAATTTTTAAGTGGCCAGTGTGTTAGAGAAATGTGCAAGGCCTCGGTGTCAAGTCAGCAAAACCCACTTTACCGAGCATCAATCATCCAGACCTTTAAGTGGCTGCCTGCCACAGATAAAATGAAGAAGACCAAGAAGAAGACAAAGTAAACGGTGGAGGTGGGTTTTACTTTTTCATGCCAAATTTAAAATGAAGTGAGTAGTTATTATTGACAAGGAGTCAGAATGCAAGTTAAAACAGGAATTCACATGACCCACCAATGGCAATGGCGGCGTAGTTCGATCGCTCTCTGACTCAGTATCCTAAATCTTCTTTTTAGTAAAACCTTGACCATCTGATTTAATTTGTTCGCTGCGTTAATAGTGAATGAACAAAGATGGCAAAACGGTGTTAGTGTTAGCTTCCTCAGAGACAAAAACGTCTATAAAACCCTAGTAATATTCCTCAAGGTGAACTCCGCGCCATTGTTACCGACGAATTAAAAATGCATCTTAGCCTCGTTAGAGAAATGTTCAAGGAAGAATTCACCCCTATTGCGAAAGGAGTTCTGGAACAAGATGTTCATCTGATAAGAAACAAATTTGACAACATGCAGACAGCTCTTCATAACGCAAAGAAAGACTGTACGGAAGTTAAGCTAGCCATAGATTCTCTTCAGGAAAAGTTAGCATGAATCGAAGATAAGAGCTGCCAGTCTAACATCCGTCTAGTGGGGTTGAAAAAAGGTGCAGAAGGAGATGACCCTGTGCGATTTTTACAAAATCATCTTCCTAAAGTTAATGTAAGGCAAGGTAATGGAGATTGAAAGAGCCCACCGTGTACGGTATATAGCGGTGAACGCTCAAAAACAACCCCACGTACATTCATATTCAAGATGCTGCGCTATCAAGATCGGAATGCAATCCTCAATGGAGCTCGAGGTGTTGGACAGATCTTGTATATGGGAACGACGTTGCTATTCTTTCCAGACTACAGTACACACACAGCATCTAAGAGGAGAGCAATGACATTGGCAAGGAAGAAACTAACTCAGTTGGGAATATCGTCTTTTTTGCTCTACCCCGCGGTAGTGAAAGTTGGCCCCCGGGGAAAGACCTTACTTCTGGATTCGCCGGCGAAGGTTGAAAAACTAACTCTCAATCTGGATCATCCCATAAAATCTTCTCGAAAAGGAGTTGTAACAACGGTGCCACGAGAGACGGTGCCGGGGTGGAGGAAGATGAACCTGCAGTTCCTATGGAGGACCTCGCTGAAAAAAATCTGAATGCTTTACATCCGAAAATGACCGGGTCAGATGAACCGGATTGCTAGGTTTGATCGCGTATCCAAAGACTTTTACTTTAAGGGCAGGTAGAAGAGAGCGTTCTAACTCTTCGCTTTCTGCCATTTTCTTTACTGTTCTTGTTTTTATCTTTTGTTTTATGCCCGAGACCAACCATGTAAGTCTAATCTGTATTTGTGTGCAACATGTTTATGACTACTGTATGTATGTACACGTTCTGATCAATACTACATTTTCGAGGAATTATCTTAGGATGTTTTCACCTTAGCTCTGGTTTGTTTGCTTTACATTAACAATACATGGCAATAAATATAATGTCATGGAACGTCAATGGGTAAAATAGCTCTATTACTGTAAATGCTTAGAATATCCAAGGGACAAAAAGGTCTCTATCGCCTTGACACAAGAATCTCATTTAAAATCAACTGATGTGGATCGTTTTCAAAATAGATATTTTAAAGTGATTTCCTCCTCCTCTGCTGCCAACAAAACTAAAGGGGTGTTGATAAAACGTAATTTTGATTTCATAATTACTAAATCGGGTGGAGATACCGAAGGCCGAATTACATACGTTATTGGTTCCATAAATAATGTTAAATATGCGTTCATTTCTGTATATGCACTCACGGAGAGTGATCCTTTATTTTTTCAAAAATTGTTACGTTTAGTTGCAAGTTTAGATGACTGTCCTATAGTGTTTGGGGGCGATTTTAATGCGGTGTTAGATCCCCAGTTAGACAGATCCCATGCCTCCAAGTCTTATCTCTGGTTGTTTTAATTCATTCTTGCAACATCGTAATGTGTGCGATGCCTGGCGTCTACAAAATGATGGTGCTAAAGATTACACTTTCTTTTCAGCTCGTCATAAAAGTCAATCAAGGATCGATTATTTACTTTTGTCTCCTTCTCTTATTCCATTTATTAGTAAAGTTAATATTCTACCGCTTCTTTTATATGATCATTCTACAGTAATGACATCTTGAATTCCTGTATCTTTAATAATAATACGTCTCTGTTACAGGATGGCACATTTGTGGATAAACTATGCAATTCTTTAAAAGAATTTTTGCAGATCAATGGAGATTCAGCCTCCAACCCCCAAATACTGTGGGAAACCACTAAGTATTTTATTAGGGGAAAGTGTATACGTTTCTCATCCTTTAATAAAAAGCGTACAGAGGGTCGTAAAATTGAATCAGAAAAACAAATAAAAAGAATTAAAAGGTACATTTTCA
This sequence comes from Leiocassis micropogon, assembly GCA_028565275.1. Taxonomy (NCBI): domain Eukaryota; kingdom Metazoa; phylum Chordata; class Actinopteri; order Siluriformes; family Bagridae; genus Leiocassis; species Leiocassis micropogon. The sequence continues at coordinate 8,208 of JAOVVA010063298.1, forward strand.
GAGTCCAAAGCTAAAGAATTAAATGTTTTTAAATCAGAATTAAAAATCTATATATTTAAATAGAACTAAATTCATTATACATCATCCTAGACAGTCCTATAATTTTCAGGGAGAATGTTCTTCTAAGCTGTTGGCTTTAAGATTGAAAGATGCTGAGTCCAAAGCTAATATCTCAGCTATTAGGCATGAAGGTTTAGTGCATACCCAAACTAAACATATAAATAGAGCATTTGAATCCTACTATTAACACCTGTATACTTCAGAATCCAACAATGACTCAAGAAATGTTGATTCATTTCTTAAAAATGTTAACCTTCCCAAGTTGAATGATTCTCAGCGTGAGATAATGGACAGACCTTTGAGCATCGAGGATTTAAAATCTGCTCTGGACTCCATGAGTAGTAACAAAGCTCCCGGACTGAATGGGATTCCTCCAGAGCTATTGAAGACTTTACGGGATATAATTGCACCTTTAATCCTTAACTCCTTTAATTTTGCATTAGAAAAAGGAGCTTATATAGGGACCAAAATACAGCATTAATAACACTATTGCTGAAGAAAGGAAAAGATCGATTTGAATGTTCTAGTTACAGGCCAGTTAGCCTTTTATCTACAGACTCAAAGCTAATAGCAAAAGTTTTGGCGCTAAAACTCAATAAGTGCATAGGAGATTTGATTAATAATAATCAATCAGGATTCTTAATCAGGGAAAGATTTGCTGCAAATAATATACGCATGCTTCTTCATATTATTCAACAAGCAGATTCATACTGGATGCAGAGAAAGCATTTGACAGAATTGAGTGGAATTTTCTGTGGTCTGTTCTGGGGCATTTTGGGTTGGGCTCCTGGATTTTCCTGAGAATAGTCAAAACTATTTATTTTGATTGTTCAACTAGGGTTCTCACTGGCCCTTATATCTCCCCTTTCTTTTATCTTGGCAGAGGCACACGTCAAGGATGTCCCTTGTCGCCTCTGCTCTTTAATTTGTCTTTGGAGCCTTTGGCCCAAGCGATTAGACAATGCTCTCTAATAACTCCTATAAGATGCATGAATACATCCCATGAATTTCTCTTTATGCTGATGATATTTTGTTATATGTATCTAAAATCACAGATTCGGTTAATGAATGTTTAAAACTATTCAATACATTTGGTAAACTCTCCGAGTTCAAAATTATTTGGAGCAAATCCACATGTATGCCCCTTAATTTAGCTGCTAAATTAGAAATTCAGTCCTTACCTACTATGATTCCAGTTAGTGACCAATTGAACAATCTTGGAATCAGAGTTTTCAATAAACTCTTATCTCCAAGTGGAACTATCAATTTCTTCTGATAATTTACAAGTAACCTTCGCTGCTGGTCTTCGCTTGCTTGGGACTTTATGGCAGGATAGACACTATTAAGATGAAGTTTTTTTGTTTTTAGTGCTACCTTTAGCACCCACTATGGGCTACTTTAAAGCGCTCAACACAACAGTAAAAAAAATTCTGTGGAACAATAAAACGGCCCAGAATTAGTCTCAAATCTATGTATCGATTAAAATCTCATGGTGGCTTATCTCTACCAGATTTTTGGTCCTACTATCTGGCTTATCAAATGAAATCACTTAGGATGTGGATGGATGTCAACTCCCCTGTACCATGGTAAGCTTTAGAGATGAATCTTGTTTATCCAATACGTTTGCAAGATTTACAGGATTTACTCTTTACAGGAATATCCAAGAAAGTTCTGGAAAAGATGGGTCCAATCATAAGTCACTCAATTAAAATTTGGAAAATGGTAGAAAAAATTATGGGAGTTTCATATCTCTATAGTGATTCTACCCCCATCTGGCACAATAATAATATTTGTACTGGCAATAAACCGTTCACTTCCAAATCCTGGACTGAATGTGGCATTTACATGTTAAAAGATCTGTACAATGATTGTGGACTCAAATCCTTTCAAACTTTAAAAGATGAATTTTCTTTGCCAGGATTCTCCTTTTTTCTGTACCTGAGATTCTCCTTTTTTCTGTACCTGAGATTCTCCTTTTTTCTGTACCTGAGATTAAGCTCTGCATTAAAAGCTTATGGTGTACCATGGTCGACTAAAATATCTCCTTATCCTATGATAAACTGGACAGATTACAATACGGACTCTAGAGGCATTGAGTAAAATGAGTGAGTAAAATTTATAAATCACTTGTCGTACAACAGTACTCCAACATTTCTATTGAGGGTTTTTGGGAGAGAGAACTTAGCGCGGCGATCAAGTGGGATACAGTCTGGGGGAACTGTTTTGTTACCTCAAAAACCCAGCTCATCAAATGATTCACTATAAGCTAATTTGTAAAGCATATGCCACTCCCTACTTATTATATAAAATAAAAAGAAAGTCTGACCCCCTTTGCCATTTATGAAGTAGTGCAAGCCAAGGTACATATCTACATATGGTCTGGTAATGTCCTCAAATCGAAATGTTCTGGTCCTTGGTTCAGGATATATTGACTGATCTTACAAGGACTCAAATTAAAAAGGGCCCACTGATTTTCCTCCTGTTAGATGATTCCTCACTGTCACTGTCTGCAAATTAAAAAAGAATTCTGTTCATTGCCGTCACTGCTGCTAAAAAGGTTATACTAAAACTGTAGATAGACCCAGCCATCCCAGTCATACATACCTGGATGTTCCATTTGTTAGATATTGCTTTCTTGGAGTGTTCTACAGCCAAAGTGCATGGCGCCAAAAGAAGGACAATACAATTTTGGTTGGACATTATGGAGATTTTATCAAACCTAGTAAAATCTTACGAGATACTTCCTATCCCTCTAATTATGTACAGATTTGGATGCATGTATGTTTATAACGAGTGTGCTTATATTTGTGTGTATATATACACAGTATATATATATGATGTATAGGGTATGTGTACGCATATGTACACATGCATGGTATGTATGTATATGTGTGTGTATATGTATGTATATAAATTATTACACAGCTTATGTTTTTTCTAGGTAACCAACACTTGTGAGGTTGATTAAAAAAAAAATAATAATAAATTATGGTAAAAATCAGTCAGCTGGTTACAGTATTACTATTAGGCATGCCCTAATTTAACCAAGGTGGTTGGACATAAGTAACTTTTTACCTTTTTTTTAAATAGTAAGTTAATGTTACTGCATGATCAGTTTTTGCAAACCAGTAGGTTTTATTATAGAGTGTTCAGTGTTTAACAGTAGCTACCAGAACATGTAACTTTGGAGACATCAGTTAATTATATTCAGTAAATAAAGACCAATATTGCAGAAGCATGTCACCTCAGAAGCCTTCGAGGAGAACAAGAATCTCAACAAAGAAACTGCAGGAGAATGTTCCGGAGTCTCCAACAGCACCACATCATCAGTCATGTAAGCACCAGCTCATGAGCAAGCTCAAGCCCAGCTCTCAACCTTCAGAAAGTTGGGAATGGAGTAGCTGAATGTTGTTTAGGTAAATCTCAATTTTTTAAATATATATATATATATATTTTTTGGTTTCATAAGATACTAAGCAACTTCAGGAGTTGCAGACTTTGGACAAACTTGTTGGACATCCACCAAAAGAGAAGACTGATGTTGCTGGTGAAAAAGAACTTTTCCTGGCATCGACCCATTCTTGTAGCCCTTACACACAGCAAGCAACCAATTTTCCTTTAAAATTTTTCATCTCCTTTTTGCCTAATTCTTTTCACTGGAAGACTGTCACGGTGCTGTGGCCTTTGTGTAACTCCTGTATAAATCATACTTTGAGTTGAGCAGTGTGACACTTTGTCAGGTTGGATGACATTTTTTATCATTTAGTGTCTCGATTTGCTGTTAATTGAGGATTTTTGATATGTTTAATTAAATTAAGATGTTTCTTAAGTATGTCTCGGGTTGTGTCTCAGTAATGTCTCTTTGTTTCTCCAAAGTCACCTTTAGGAGAAATACAAAAGAGAGCTTGTAATGAGAGCTCAATTCAGTCTCATGAGACATGAAAAAGCTAATTCTGAGCAACAAAATTTTGCTATGGAATGTGACCCATTTTTTCTTTTTTATTAAATCATTTTTGTATTGTTGGTTAAAACGAAATAAAATTCATTGAGAAAGTGTCATTGTCAAACCCCTGCAAGAGTGTTCTTAACCAAATGTTGTAAAAGTGTTGGTGTTTTTTTGTTTCATTTGTTTTTTTGAAGCAAGGACAGGATTCTACAGTCATCCAATTAAGTTATTTTCCGTGGTCTTCCACGCCTTTTGCTGTTACTAAGCTTGCCAGTTAAATCCTTATTTTTTTAATAACTGTTGTACTGGCCACTCCCAACATCTTAGGATCTTACTGATAGGTTTATTCGATTTTATTTAAATTATCATTCACTTGCACAAAACAAGGACCTCATGTTGAGAGGTCGAGTGAAAAGCTCCAAATGGAAATGTAACATTCAGAACCATCTAAAACATCCAGACCATTTCTCTGCTTGATTAATGAGGGAACAGGTCACACCTGGCCATGCAACTGCTTGTCAGCCTTTTGTTCAATGAGCCTCTTAAAATGTTGTTGTATGTATGGCTGTAGTTCCTGAATTATTAATGCCACACTGTTGGTCAAACCCCTTTAAATAAAGACAAAGTCTTGACTTTGCTTACATCTTGAGTTTTTCATTTCCAATTCAATGTGGGAGTGTACAGACGCCGAATACCAAAAAGTTTACTTTTGCTACAAAGTTTATGGACCTGATTGTATAAACTTGGGTTGACATGGACTACTGGTTAATGGTGTATATTAATATCTCACATTGTGCAAATCCATAAAATGTGTGTACATTAGTACTACTACCATAAACATACTATCATATTTCTCTTTTTCACTAACTCACTCACCACATAGACAATATTTAGTGAATTTGGCCATTCCTCTGTGATTTAAGCAAGGAAAGGCTAGCAAAACAGACAAGATTTAAAAACAGAAATCAACTCATGGAGCCTTACTTTACTTATTTTACTAAAAGCTATTGCAAACCTGTCAGATTTGGCATTTAGAAAAACCCCACAGCAGTCTTTTCCACCTATATCTAGATTTCTAGCTGGTTACCACCACCATTCAGCACAAAACTTCTTTACAGTCTAGTTTTAACAGAGGGAGCTCAGCCAGTCACTGAGCTATTTAAAAAGTGAATATGACACCACTATGCCATGCGTTGCAATGGCCCTGCAAAAATAAAATGGGTCACCATGTTAAAAGTGTGGTCAAGAATGACAGTTGTATGCCATGTGAGCTTGATAACTGGAGCTCTGTGGAACAACATCTTAGACATACCAATCCAGTGTTGGCTTAGCACTACAATTGATCACTGCAGTCAATTATAATCTGGAGAATTTTTTTTATTATTTTTTTTTTTTAATTTAGTCCTGTCCAATTTCCCCGATTTTCTCCCCAATCTAGTCGTGTCCAATTCCCCTCCCGTCACCAGGGGGTTCCCACATTAAGGCTACT
>JAOVVA010063339.1:0-13700 GCA_028565275.1 Leiocassis micropogon
ACACACTCCCATTCACACACTACGGGCAATTTGGGAACACCAATTAGCCTAACCTGCATATCTTTGGACTGTGGGAGGAAACCAGGGGATCTTTAATTTTCTGAACTCCTTTATTTGATTTATAATTTATTTCATATAATTGAATTCACCTTAAGGAGAAATGAGTTTGGATTCTTATAGGTTAAGGATAAAACATATGAGGGGAGAGGAAAAGGACTCGTGAATGTACATGCCTGTTCATTCTGTTGAGCCTCTGCTCTCTGAAATGTCTGCCCTGTGCGATGTTTGTGTGTTTGTTGTTCCTGATCTTTTTAATGAAACCGATGTCCTCATCCTCCCACATAAACAAAGCAATGAGATCATCTATTACAGAATGTCTGAGAAAACAAAAAACGCATTCTTAACATTGCACAGCCACCAAATGCTTTCATATACTGAACAATCTAAGTCCTGGAACATCCCTGTGCCTTCAGAGAAGAAAAACTAAACTGACGTGATAACCCAGTCATTCAGTACATGCAGGTCGTCAGCTGACTTGAGCCTAGACCTGAGCAACTGAAGCAATTCCAGATCATAACACTGCCTCCAGAGGGTTGTACAGTGGCCACTATGCATGATGGATGCATCTCTTCATGCGCTTCCCTTCTTACTCTGACACGCCATACTTATAAAGCTAGTCATACTTTAGACTTAATGCTAACCTTCGGATTAAATATATATACCCGTATACTTGTATATATGGTGTTCCACAGGGTTCGGTTTTAGGCCCACTATTATTTTATCTTTACATGCTTCCTCTGGGCAAAATAATTCGTAAGCGTGGTATTAGTTTCAACTGTTATGCTGATGACACACAGTTCTATGCCTCAGAAAAGCCAGATGAGGAAAAAATAGCTGAGTTGAGCAATGTGTGAAGGACATAAAACACTGGATGCTAATTAACTTCCCTCTGCTTAATCCTGACAAGACAGAATTACTGATACTAGGACCACATGCAGCTAGAAGCAAGCTCTCTGATCACACAGTAAGTCTGGATGGTCTTTCTGTTTCATCATGTATAGCAGTAAAAGACCTTGGTGTGATTATAGATCCCAGTCTTTCATTTGAAGCTCATGTAGATAATATTACCAGGATAGCATTCTTTCATCTCAAAAATATTGTCAGGTATTTCATCACCTCTAGGTTGGATTATTGTAACGGCTTACTGTCTGGATGTTCAACTAGGTGCATAAACAAGCTTCAGTTAGTTCAGAATGCAGCAGCGAGAGTCCTCATTAGAACCATAAGATACGAGCACATCACCCCTATCTTATCCACACTGCATTGGCTCCCAGTGAAACTTCACATTGATTTTAAAACACTATTATTGACATATAAAGCATTAAATGGTCTCGCACCATGGTGCCTGATTGAACTGCTAGTGTTTGATGATCCGCAACTCCTGCTACAATTAAAAGGTGAAGGCTGCTTGTCAGTACCATGTATTATTAAATCTATAGCAGAGATTTTTCTTACAAAACCCAAAAGTTATGGAATAGCCTTTCCATTAATGTTCAGGACTCAGACACAGTCTCAGTGTTTAAGTCCAGGCTAAAAACCTATTTATTTAGCCAAGCATTTTTGTAAATAGATTTGCCTAGGTAAAGGGGCAGATCTGGGGGACTCATGGATGTAGAGTATTATGGTGAACTGGTATGTTTAGATGCTGTCTTTCACACTCTCATTGATCACTCAGGTTTATTAACGGTGAAGTGATTTGTTGCTTTACTTTCCAGGGAGCCCTCATGTCTGTGTTTCCTTTTGGCTCTCCCTTTTAGTTATGTTATGCTATCGTAGTTAGTCCTGCCGGGGTGCCTTCTTGTAATCTGCACCAAATATATGTTCGCCTTGAAGAAAATATGTAATAAGAGTTCCATTAGATATAAGGGCTATTCCTTTTTTTTTTTTTGCTTTGTAGACAAATATCAGTGTTTTTAATCTAATGCGGGCAGTTGCAGGAAGCCAGTGGAAGGCGCAGGCAGCAGTGGGGTGATGTGGGAAAACTTGTGGAAAATAAAAACAAGTCTTGCAATTTCAGGAACCTCTCCGTTGTAAAGGAGACACTTTCATGATAGTCATCATAACTCGATAATGTTTTAAAAAATTCAGGGTGATAGGGGTGCCAAGTCCCAAAACTGAAAAATGGGAAAACCGTCCGTTGGATTCCTTACAAAAGTAATAGGACGCCATTCACTGATAGGGAAGAAGTATGACCTGCATTAATTGCCATGCAATTTTTGCATTTTTAAATTAGCAATAACAATAATATGGGTACAGTGAGAGCCCCTACTAACAAGCACATGGAGGTGTGAGTGTTCAGGTGTCCACATACTTTTGGCAATGCAATGTTGCTTTGTAACAAAATTGCCTACCAGAGTCATTTATACTGTATGCTATTCAGAGTGAGCTGAGATGTCGTGTACAGGTTGAACTGGCTGTGACTCACACCGCATAGTTACCGCTAGATCCATAAGTACTTGGACAGCAACACAATTCTCATACTCTTGGCCTCTGTGCACCACAACTGTGGATTTAAATTTAACCAATCAAGATGTTCTTGGAGTAAAGTATAGACTTCCAGCTTTAATTTTTGGGTTTTAAAAATATTGACTGTATAAAATAAGAGATTCTTATTTTTCAGCGTCACCTATTTCCTGAGTAACCACTAATGCAACCATAATATGGTGTAACAAATGTGTATAAATGCCGTCATGTTCTAATTTAAGCATTACAGTGCATGTGTGTGTGTGTGTGTGTGTGTGTGTGTGTGTGTGTGTGTGTTTCTCCGGTAACATGCCTTCTTATCCACAGGAATGTCCTACCAAAGCTCTTTAACAAGGTCATTGTAAACATGTCACTCTTAGCTTAAAACCTATCATTTAAGTTACAAGGCCTTCTGCAGTCACACACACACACACACACACACACACACACACACACACACACACACACACACACACGCAAGAACATTGCCTGTTGCCTTTCCCTTTTGAAAAATATCTTAAGTTTGTCAGCTACTGTTCCTAATTTTTTGTCAGCTGTTTAGTGTCTTGTGAATGTTTCACAGATGGTTAAAAAGCACACAGTCATTCATTAATAAGAAAAGTAAGTGAATCATGGGTAAATATGGTTCAAGCTGGGATATAGGAATTATATATAAATCACACCGGCACATCGTGGATTATTTCCCAATAGCAGCACATCCCCAAAAAACACACACACACAAAAAAGGAATTCCATATTCCTATTTAGATAGGACAAGATTTTTGGACATAACGTATGTCTGGTAACTTTGAAAACACTGTTTCACACGTTTGTGATCAATTTATTATTTTTTTTTGTGAAAACAGAGAAGGTAAATGTAAAACCTATGAAAGGTGATACGTTCACAAATCATCTCTCTCTCTCTTTCTCTCTCTCTCTCTCTCTCTCTCTCTCTCAAAAATGTGATATCTGGAAAGGGGATTGTCTGATTTCCACTATATGGACAAAAGTATTTTGTCAAGGCTCTGTGTTTGGGACAATCAAGTTCTTCCACATCGAACTCATCAAAGCATGTCTTTATAGTCTTTTGCTTTGGGCACAGTCATATTGGAATTGAAAAGGGCCTTCCCCAAAATGTTGCCACAAAGTTGGAAGCATGGTTCGGCCGAATAGTATGTAGTATTATGTAGTATGTAGTATATTCTGTAAAGTTCGGATTACAAGTAACGCGGTTTGCGAGTGTTCCGCAAGACGAGCAAAGATTTTTAATCAATTTTGATTTGGAAAACGAGCAAGTCTTGGTTTACGAGTACCGAGTATCATGTACCGCACATGCGGTTCTTGTTTTGATGCCAAGCATCACGTGATCACAACTGAGCCAACGGTTTTTCTCACTCTTGCGCTGCGGAATTGTGGTTAAATCGTCTTCCCTGCTGGGTCTTAATGCGCGTCTCTTACGGATATAATCCGTGCACCCGTGTACTGTTTACTATAACACTATGACCACGTGTGTGTAAAACATATTTTATTTTGTTTTTGTAAGCACATGTGTGCGCGCGCGTGTAAAGCAAAAGAAAATCTCATTAGAGGTTAAAAATCCATTTTCTCCCTCCCTCTCTATTTCAGCCTATGTGTGTGTGCGAGCGTACTTTGACACCGTGCCGGGGGGGTGGGGGGTGGGGGGGGAAATCTTGCTAGGAACTAGGTACATTGCTAATGAACTCGGTACATTTTGTACAATTTTCTAATATTTAGCTACCAATCCAGTGGAAATCAAAACAAACTAATGTGGTCAAACCAAACACAATTTTGTGGAAGTACAGTTTATAAAAATTACGGAGTTCATCTTTATTGCAGGCAGACATGCACGTGGGATTCAACCTGCAATAATAGTATCACTGATTACATTAAAGCTGATCAGTTTATTTATAGCTTTAACCTTTTAAATATTTCTACAAACTCTTTTCCCATTAACGACGGATACTTATGATACTGTAGATAGATAGATAGATAGATAGATAGATAGATAGATAGATAGATAGATAGATAGATGTACTTCACTGACCCGCATTTAGTCTTTCCCCCATCTCGCTAAATATTTATTTTTCTTCTTCCTTATCCTCTTTAGAGCTCAATGCAAATGATAATTCTAAGCAGCTGTATAAAAAACATGCAAGCTTTTTTTCCCCTCATCTCAGCTTGTGTTCAGAGCCTGCATGAAACATCCACCTGACAATATTTAACATGGTTGAAGGAGTTTTACTAATGGGTTAATGGACGTTATGTTGCACACCTGGAGGGTACAACACGTACAAGCACGTCCACCAACCTTGAACTGGGTCAGTGTGCCAGAATGTCGAACATCGTTCCTGTTGTGTGTCTGGTGTGTGTTTATATCCTAATAAGGACCAGATGTCCCCACAAGGACAGGAATATCTGGCATGTTTGACATTGTGGTGATATTTTAGTTACTGATGTTAACGTTTATTCCTTTTGAGATATCAGATTTTATGGAAATAATTTGCTTACCATGGAACCCTTTATTGGGAGACACGGGCACAAGCTTCCGTTGCGCTGCCCACAGTCCTCGGAAATCTCCGCCTAGAGGTGAACACACAATCACACAATTGCTTTTAGCAGCAGTTTTTTTCTTTTTTAAATTGTTCACACAGCGGAAAAACTGACAGATTGGAACTTAATGAAGCTTAACTTCTAGAACACATTAGAACACACAATTCCTAGAACACACATCAGGCAACATAAACATACGTTACATTAAAAATGAAAACATGTCAAATAAATTGAAAGCACATTTAATGGAGTCAACCTACTTTAAAAGAAACTGCTCTCATTTCCTGTTGCATAGAAATTCTCTTTGATGATGATACTAAATACTGTATATATATCCAGCACCTCTAATCTGAACCATGGGCTGGAAAATCCCTTAGATCCCTTAATGCGCGTATTGAAACAAAACAAATAACTGATCTGAGATTTCTTTTCCTTTTTTTTAACCATAAATCTGGATTAGTAACACGAGTACGCAACTTTAAATAAAGCTATCCCTACTAGATACAGCCACAGTACTGCATATACAGTAGACCATCTAACTGGCAAATCTCAGCTTCAGGGACTGCCTAGAAAAGGACAATATGAATTTATCTAAACTGTAGTACTTTTTATTTACATAACAAATAACAAGAAAAAGAGATGTCCAAGTCAACGAATAGTATTCACAGGAAACCTGAATTCCTTCCAAAACGCTTCTTTTGAACCTATGATTAATTGTTGGAGACCTAAGATATTCATTATGATAATCAGTAAGCAACTTGACTCATGAGCCGCAATATTGATTTAAAGGAGGCCTGATATGTAAAATTCACTTGTTAGTAATTTTTCAGACATTCAAATAGATCTCTTTTGTGAGTGTTTTGGATTGGCTGGGGCTTAAACAAGCCAATTAGACCTGATATAAGATGATCCCTTCCCCCCCGGCTTGTTGCTCAGCTCCACCCAGCTCTGCACAGTTCTGCTGATGAGACGTGGCTTTAAGGACTTTGAGGTATGGAAAATTGTTTTCTCAATCTTATCTAAGGGGTATTTTAACTGGAGCATTACCAAGCACACTTTGGAGGACCTCTGTGACCTACATTAAGTTGTTAGAGTAATAGTAATATATGGGTCCTTGGAAACACCTGAAAATTAGAAAATAAAGCAGCACATTGCAGTACCCTGAGAGAAGACAACAAAAATAATCCTCGAACTATAGGTCAATGTTAAACGTTCACTTACACAAAATTCTAAACGGATCAACAGCTAACCTTATAATTAAGCAATATTACGCGAGCTGCAGTGCTGTACTGTTGGATATAGCCCGAGGGCATCACAGCGGCTCTTTGTCCAGCAATATAGCATGACCTTGAGTGTGATATTGCTTTTATACAACAATTCCATAAACAAAGTTCAATATCAACAGATTATGATTATTCGCTTTATTTATCAGTTATTTTGCTCCGCCAATGCATATCCTTCTGCGACTGGCGGATCTACTGTAACTAAGCACGAATGGCGGAGCCAGAACGACACTTGGCTAAACCATGGAGGTGGTGGACAGTCCTGCAAATCTCATGTGTTTCTCTTTCTATTTCCACTTATTCCGCTTTAGACTATATCAGCTCCGTTACCTTCTGGGTTCTGGGGTTGAAGCCCAAATACAGTAGCATTAAACAAATTGCTAATGCGCTATGTAGGGTTGAATTCCAAATATCTCTCCAACCCATGATCAAGAGCCCTACACGGTGGTTGTGTGTGTGTGTGTGTGTGTGTGCTTGAATGTGTGAGAAAATGGTTTACCATCTAAGGCCCTTGTCACACACACTGAGTAGGAAACTTGATCATGGGTTGGAGAGAGATTTGGAATTTAGCCTTGTGGTAGGAGCTAGTTAGCTTTGTAGCCATAAATAAAAGAACATGGATAGTTCAGATGTGTTTCAGAATGAGTTTTTAGTTATTGAGTCAACGTTGTTGTTGTTTTTTTTTTTTGTCAAATTATTGTTGCTGTTGTTGGTGGTGTTTTGTTTTGTTTTTTAAAGATGACATAACGTTTTCTTGCTGAAAGTGCTTCTGTGACTGGTTTTGAATGTGATGTTTGACAGGAAGTTGCTCTATCATCAGTATGGTGGACCATTCAGACCTACTTTCAGTCATGCTTCGACTGTCATTAAATGTCAATAAAACACCAGGGACGTGAAGTGATATACATATAGTTAAACACCCAGTGGTGTTATTGTTCATTGTCACCACTTGTGGAATGCCTCTCATCCAATAAGATTGCTCGATCTGAAGTCACTGTTGTTTAATTCGTCCTCTCGGGTTCGACACAGAACTGAAACAGAACTGAACAAAGCAATAAAGTATGACCTTTTAGCCTTAGATTATGGTTGTGTCTACTCTACGTGCTGATGTTGCTTTTGATATCATAGATCATATTTTTTTTAGACAGAAATGGCTAGACATGGCTCAGGTGTTATCTGACTGATTGTTATCAGTCTTGCTATGTCTCAGTGCCTACAAAAGTAAACTTTGGTGTTCCACAACATCGTGTCCTAGGGTGTTTTTTTCCATCTACTACAATTTTTACCTTTGGGTAAATACATAATAGAAGCTGACACTGCTGTCCTAATGAAACGCAGTTAATAGTTTTAAAAAAGTCACATGACAGGCTATAGTTCAATGAAGGGCTTTAAACATTGGCTGCTTAAATTCAACACAAACAAAAAATTTCCTGCCACACGATGCAAAAAAAATCTAAATTGGATACAACTAAAATTTCACCCTGCTTATAAAGCATAGAAAATGACACAAAAAGCACTTAACAGTCTTGCCCAGTAGTAACTGAGTATATCATGTTTGCTTTCATCAAAAGGTGCAGATTCTTTATTAGTACCTAGAATAATACGTTCAGCTTGGAGCAGATTTTTTTTATTTATTTGGAGTCTGGTTCCTCATTGTGTCAGCAAGATATTGCATTTAACTGTCACTTTGGCATGTACATTAGGAATCTAAAAATGCATCTACATCTATAAAGTTGCTTTATGACAACAGCTACCATTAAAATCAATCTACAAATTAAACTGACCTAATTATTCACTTATGTAAATTATTTACAAAACATCTATTAATACTAGACGCGGTGTCTTATGAGCTGACTACTGATGCACATCTATCTCATCTATTTTTATTTTTCTGTGGAATAGTTTGCATTTCCTTAAAGTGAAACTAGACATTACACAAGAGTTCATCTAACCAAAGAGCAAGCATCAAGTAGGACATAGAAACATCAACATGGGGGGAAAAAAAGGCAGCAGTCAGAGAAAGAACATGGGAAAAGAAAGAGGTTGAAAAAAATGCTAAAGAGGGGGAGAACTTTAGGGGGATGTGGATGAGGACAAAGAGGGTTGTTTTGTCTTTAAAAAAGTAGATGGTATGTGGAAAGAGCCACATGAGATAAACTATGTAATCAGATGCCGGTCCTTCAGAGAACCACACCTACTATATCTTATGTGAGTCTGTACCAGGTCTAGTGTAGGCTCAGATCCCTGGGCTTGGTTAATAGGACTGGATCTTCTGCTGTTGTAACTGATCCGCTTACAGTTTGACATTTTGCACATTCGAGAAGCTCATCATGGATGGAGAGTGGTTATTTGAGTTACTATAGCCTTCCTGTTACTTCAGACCGGTTTTCTAATTTGAACTCATTTACAGGACGTTGTTGTTGGTTTTCCATTAGGGGTCACCATGGCAGATTTTCCAATTTTATTTTGTCACAGGGTTTACACCAGGTGACCAATCCTCCCATTTTTATCTGGGATTGGGATCGGTGGTCTGCCAATCCTTGCTAACTATGATTAACGGTTCTGCACGCGCAAAGACTGACACGTGTGAGAAATTTCCTTCATGCTCTTCATATCAAAATATACAAAACCCCTCAGTGTTACAGAATCTGCTTCAGTGTTACAGTGTTACTATCACCTTTTAAGTGTTCTATTCCTTAAACATTCTAGAATAAAATTAAAAGGTTTCTAAACCATTCAGTGTGTATTTTTCTCAAGAAACAAATTCAAGTCAAGGCTTATGTGGTGAATCATGACTCTAAAAGACTAAGCCCGCATCACTCAAACACTTCCACAGAGCTTGAAAAGAATGCTCAGAAATCTCACTGACAAACACAAGGCATCACAACAAGTTTTGCATCACTTCCTGTTCCCAGGTAAACACAATGCAGTGGAGACGTCTCGTTAAGGTGAGCAGCTTTTACTCACATGCACACACACACACACACACACACACACAATGCAATCAGCCTCATCAGAGAAGAAAGCGTTCTTTAATTACTGGGATGATTGCTGTTATGATGTTCGAAATGAAAAGCTCTGTGCCAACGTCAACACATGGTGGATAAAGATAATGAGAGAGATAAAGTGTGAGAGAGAGAGAGAGAGAGAGAGAGTTGGGGTGTCTGCCGCGCTGATATTATATAAACACACAATATCTCATTCACACACACAAAGAACACACTTCTCCAAATAATCTTTTATCACTTTAATCCTGGTAGTCCTTGTACATTTTTTCTTAGAGATTTCCAAAATTACATAAAAGCGAATATTGAAAATGACATCATGGTAAATTGCACGCATGTACGCACACACACAGACACAATTCTAGCAGCTGTTTCAAAGGCATCAGGTTTACACAGATTGACATTATGATTGTTTTAGATTAGTGTACTGATCAACTGATTAGAATACTGGCGCGCTTGGCGCTCTCAGCCATGTGCGATTTGTGATCAAACCATGGACTTCCCTTAATCTACATCTCCTTCACTCTCTCTCACTCACTCACTCGTCTATTCCGCTTTATCCTGTATACAGGTTTGCGGGGGCCTAGAGCCGATCCCTGGAGATTTACAATATGGAATGAGGAGGGGTATACCCTGGACAGGGTGCCAATCCATCGCAGGGCACACACAAATACACACACACTCTGGGCAATTTGGGAATGCCAATCAGCCTAATCTGCATATCTTTGGACTGTGGGAGGAAACTGGAAAACCCGGGGAGAACACGTAAACTCAAGAAATGAAAATCGAACTTGGACACTGGAGGTGCAAGACGACAGTGCTAACCACTAAGCCACCATGCTGCCTCACTCACTCTTAATACCTAAAATTACCAAAATGGATAGAGAGCTGAGATGTTTTCTAGAAAAGCCTGCTATCTATGGATTAAATGTCCTTTCGAAGCCACACTGCAACATCCCAGTGTTTTCTACCCAAAGGTTCTTGGATATGGTCTGTTGAAATAAAGGGGATGATGTCATGTTTAATGATGATGTCATAGTTATATGTAATAGCTTATACCAGCATTGGCCTAAGGTGGCTTCAGTTTGGGGTTGTAAACAATAAGTAAGTAAGTAAGTAAGTAATAACTAATTGGAAAATGTAAAAAAAAAAAAAAAAAAAAAGATCCAGGGATAAAATTTTGCATAACACTTTGCCCAGCCAAAACAGTAAGACAAAAAAGACTGACTTAACAAGGGTGAATGGATAGTGTAAGTAGGATAGTGATGAACCATCAACCTCACAGAAGAAATGTGGTTGTTTGAAAAAGCATGAATGACCGTGAATGAAGCTCACTTAAACGCTTGGTGAAGTTGCCTTGTAAAAAAATCTCCCGACAGGAGAAATCTGAGCTATGTTAAATTGTAAAAACAAGAACAATTTTCACACACAGTGTAACAAAAACTTGCAGAATTATGTAGGACTAGAAAACCACTTGTTAGTCAGATTTGACAGGGAAAAAAAGGCTTACATTTATGAGGGAGGATATAGATTGGACTTTGGAGCAATTAAAAAGGTCATGTGGTCTGATGAGTCCAGACTGAGCCTATTCCAGAGTGATGGACACGTCAGGGTTAGAAGGGAAGCACATAAAGCGATGCTTCCATCATGCATAGTGTCCACTGTACAGTACAGTACAGTGTTATCTGGAGACTCAGCAACATCATGTCGCAATAAAATGAAGTCAGCTGACGACCTGAATGTACTGAAAGACCAGGTTATCACATCTATGGTGTTTTTTCCCCCAGGAATCATTTCACTCATGAAATGGCCACTACAGATCTTAACTCATCTAACCTTAACCCTGGATTAACCCATACAATTTAAGTGAACATTCAGGCATACACTAAAAAACTATGGGCCATATACAGATGCTAGGGAAGCTGTATGTATTTATTTCACGTAAGGAGATCCCACAAGTCCCATTACACCTATTGACATTTTCAATAGGTGGAAGTCAATCGGTGTAAGTGATTGGGTTGTTCAAGCTTCTCAACCATTGCTTTTAATTGCTTTTAGGCACTAACCTGAAAAAAAATAGGGCTAGGGGAAAAAAAAAACTAATTTCCTTTCTCAAATGTAATGCAATAAAATGCAGTGATTCATAATTTTTATTATTTTTTTTGCTTATCCCAGTTTGCATATCCCTTTGTTAGGAGGCAGGGGTCAGAGTGCAGGGTCAGCCATTATACAGCACCCCTGAAGTAGACAGGGTAAAGGGCCTTGCTCAAGGGCCCGACAGCAGCAACTTGGCGGAGCATTCTGTATCATTAATCCAGAATCTTAACAGCAACCTCATGGTTTTCATGATTGTTTTGTTTTGGTCATACTGAATGGTTTCAGATCCTCATACAACTGTACTGTACAATAAGTTGGGGAGAGCACAGTTTTTAAATAATTTACTGAAGAAAAAAAATACACAGGAGATCAGCTTTTTACCTCACTGTGGATTTTGGCTCAGTCCACCACACTATCTGCCTCTCAAGGATGGACTGCCTGCTTTAGGTCCTGCCGCAGCATCTCAATTGGGTTCAAGTTTCTTTTGTGCCATTTAGAAGTTGCTGTTGTGCTTCGCATGACTGACCGAATACCCTGATGCCACTTGAGCTACAGAGCACAGATTGATAAGCAGATTTTCTCCTGGTAGAGAGCAGACTTCATGCTTATTTTCAACTCTAAACTACATGATTCTAAAAGGCTTTGAGGTCGTCAAAGTAAGTTTTTCTATGGCTCTTGGTTAGCAGTGCTTTTCACATTGTGACTCTACTGTACCATGGATATCTTGAGTCTCTGTCTCATGGTGGAAACATGAACACTGATCTTATCTGAGACAACTGAGGCCTGCAGTTCCTTAGATGTTTGTCTGCGTTCTTCTGTGGCATCCTGCATGAGTTGTTTATGAACTCTTTAAGGGAGGCCACTTCTGGAAAGATTTACCACAATTTCAAGTTTGGAAATATTTGGATATAACGTCCCTGCCATTTTATGGAGTCCCTGAACTTTTTGTAACACTTTCCAAACTGATACAGTACCGTCTGGAGCCAATCCTCATTTCTGTACATTTAATTAAATAAATTAACTTTTATGATAATTAAATTATGTAAAAGTAAAGACGTTAAAATAAGGGAATTGGAACATCTACATTTGGCAGATGCCCTTATCTAGAGCAATTTACATTTTTTACATTTGACCAATTGAGAATGGGGCTTGTTTATGGGCCCAACAGTGGGCCCAACTTGGTGATGCTAGGGTTTGTTCCTAGGACCTTCCAATCAGTGTGCCAATGCCTTAGCCACTAAGCTACCCCATATCCCTCAAACAGACGTTTTACCGTGGCAGGCTGCATAGTGCCTAATGAAACAACGTGAAAATTGGTTGCTTATTTCACAAACTCAGCAGCAACCTCATTTCTGCCTTCCATCTGTTCCAACCACTTCCAAGCATCACCGGTATATTAATTACCTGATGATCTGTTATTATCTGCACCTGTTTCTCACTGGTTCATGCCTTAAATTAGATTTTTTTTATGTTTAAACAAAATATTCAAAAGATATTCCTCAGATACAGGGGCTGAAAATGAGACCTGAAAAAAGTCCTTTACTAAGATTGGCGAACTGTTCCTCAAGAAAGCATTTAAAATTATAATACAAGTCCGACTATTTGGAAGCAAAATATGAAGAAGGGGGGGGGGGGGGGGGGGGCAAGACTTTTGCACAGTAATGTATATTGTAATAATGCTTTCTTTTTGCAGAATTTCTTTTATTTGCTGCAGAGTGTGTTGTGTGTTCAGGCTTCTTAGCATAGATGACATTGCAGGAAAGGTTCTAATTATCTGATGTACAGTTTTAACCAGGCGGGCAGTAAGCGTGCCTGAGTTTCTGCTTAGACATTTGATTAATTGTTTGGGTGGATAATTCTTGTTTGTTGTCTTATTCGTATAAAATGTAATCCTCAACCATTGTGTCTTCTCTGTTGTCCTCCCATTTCTGATTTGTACATATAATGCCATACTGTCTGTGTTTATATTCTATAGCTCCTTTGTCTCATACTGTTGTAACCAGTGTCGGGGGACGTTACTTTTTAAAGTAACTAATTACATTACAATATTACTGTCATTAAAAAGTAACCAGTTACTGGACAGCATTACCTTCTGATAAAAGTAACTAGTTAAGAGTACTTTTCCATTGCAAAACTCCTTTGTGATTCCTCATGCATGTTGTTTTAGTCAAGACCTTTATAATTATTCTACCATCATCACACAGTGAAGTTTGGCCCATAA
>JAOVVA010063380.1:0-13696 GCA_028565275.1 Leiocassis micropogon
TGTAAAGCTGCTTTGCGACAATGACAATTGTTAAAAGCGCTATACAAATAAAATTGAATTGAATTGAATTGAATATAGTATCCTGGTATTTTGTTTACAATAGGATCCTGATATAGGATATGCACCACAGTATCGTACATGGTTCTACCACAATATATTTACTAAAGCATGGTACATGGTTCTCAAAAATGGTACGTTATGTACAAACATACCATATTAGTTACCTTCTGAACTTAGGTAGTCACTGTGGTACCCAATAGTTACCATGGTATTCACCGAAGTATTGTGGTACACACCATAGTACACATGGTATATGGTACCCACTGGAGTGCCACAGTACATACATTGGTACTCTATAAGTCATATACCTACCACGGTAATAATAAGGTATTATGTTATGTACTATATTTTAAAGTATTCTTATCTGCTTAAGTGAATTGTTATCCATTTGTGTGTTTTCTATTTTTCTGGTTAGGATGATGAATTATTTAATATACAATTGTCTGCTTGTGTTTTCTTCCACTTTGGACATTCAAGACAGTTCTGGGAATCGTCCAAATAAGTATGAGTATACACACTTAGGTCCTGCCTTCCTTAAATGCATATTATACCCAGAATTCTAGCCCAGGTTCTGGCCAAACAGGAACTCATTTTTTTTTTTTAATAAAAGCACTTCCAGTTGAAACACTTCTTGAACTTATTAGGGCCCAAGCACTATGACAGCAGCCCTATGACATCATAGTGTGTGCAGGGCCCTCTTATTAATATTGAACCTTTTTTATCCCTTTCGTCTAACAGTTATTTGCAGTATGCAGGCCTCTGAGCAACTTCACATTAAACAACCGAAATGCATCGTTACTATTATAAATACACCAGATGGAATCAAACAGTGGTTTAGATTTCTTGTGGACACCTTTGATGAATTTTTTACAACAATTTATAACTTTTTTCTTCTCCTGTCCAGAGAAAAGAAAAGCCACTATCTTGGACAGCCTGGACCACACTAACATGACCTTAATAGGGGTTACCTGTGGTGTGGTGCTTCTTCTGCTCACAGTGTCGATCATCATCCAGGTCAAGCAACCGCGCAGGAAGTACCTCGTGAGATTGGACGAATTCGACCCTGCGCTGTTGCCTGAGCCCCTCGAGCCACCACATTATGAGCTGTGTGCTCTGAGGAGCATGGCGTCTACTGAGGACGTTCCTGGTCTGCGTCGCTCCTCCTCCAAGTGCATTAACGGGCACCATTGTGGCTCTCAGGCCTCCAGCCGCACAGACCTGAGCCTGAGTGTCCTCGCTGAGACAGCCAGTAACAGCAACCCGTGCAGGAGCATCGTGGTGATGAAACACAACCATTCACTAGAGGACACTGAGGTGTGCGAGCTAGACGACGAGCTGGAGGAAGAAAACATGGAGGAGTGTCAATGGACATGAGCATTTTGTTTATGTGCAATGATATCTGACTGAGATTTTCACAGATTGTTTCCACCATGACAGAATGAAGATCTTTTTACCAAATCTGTTAAAAATATTGTAGGAACTTCCTTCAAATTAATATTTAAATTATTATTATTATTATTATTATTATTATTATTATTATTATTATTATTATTAATTTATTTAATGTCAGCTTTATAATCATAAAGAAATAAAAATATCTTATCTAGTGAAAATATCTTGAATATAGTTAACTGTATCCACACCTTTAAAAAAAAAAAGATTACAACAAACTAAATATGAGAATAGTAAGCTTATTTCTAATCAAATTTTATGAAACAAAAATGTAAGCAAAATTTTTAGGATTTTTTTTCTTGGAAGAAAAAAATTCTCTGCTGATTGATAAAAAAATATATAAAAACATTTGACTAGAAATAAGCTTAATAATCTTGTATTTGGTTTGTTGTAAATGCATTTTAAGACGTTTTGGATAGTTTGGTTAAATTCAAGAATATTGCACTTGCCAAGATGTCATTTTTTGCAGTGTGATATACCAAACTTCTGTGTTTAAACCAATTGTCAATCTTCACTATACATTATATATTTTAATTGTATGTTTGCATGTCCCGTTATGTGTCTTTCGGTTCTTCACTTGTGGTAGTTAATTGAAACAGTGATACTGTCTGATAGTTGTTTTAGAGGTACTTGTTTATTATGTTCTGCATTTGATCATCAGTGTGATCAAATAACCCTAACTTTTAATTTATATGTTAATTGTCACTGTTCTTGCCTAGTCAAAACACATACACACTTTTTTTCCCCACTAACCTCACAATTCTCATTCAGTCCTGTCCTGAATTTGCCATGGAGATGCAAAACTATTATTTCTAACCAGTACAACAGTGTATGTCCACCAATTATCATGCAGACCGCATGCTGACACAATCTTGCATTAACTTCCAAATATGCAAAAATTGTCAAATTAATCCAATAAATTATTGATTTTAGCAGTACTATGAAATGCTGAAAAAAATTCAACCTGCTATACCTGAGAACTCTATAAATAGATCATAACAGATGATTAATGTTTAACATTTTGAATACAGACAAAACATGTCTTGTTTGTCTTATAGGTTCGACTTTGAGTGCAATATGAGTACATTTAAATCTATTTCGTTTTACATCTTTTCACATCATTTACACTATTTCAATTTCACGTCTTCTAATGTAATGTAATCTGTGAGTATTAAAATTCAATGGAATTACTGTACAACTCATAACCTTTTTATCATACTACTAAACTATTATAAACTTTATAAAAAAATATCAAAGTGTTGTCCCTACAACCTTCGATTATTCTAAGTGTCACACAAGTGTTCTTGGTTAAACTGGACATTATTCCATCAATACACATGCATATTTTTGTGCTATGTGTGTATCCTCTAGGTACACCCCTGTTATCATCATTTCTGTTCATTCATCTTCCATATCATTTATCCTGTGTATGGGGTGTCCTGAAGACTTAGGGCATGAGGCAGAATACAATCCATCGCAGGGCGTGCGCGCGCGCACACACACACAACAGGCAATTTGGGAATGCCAATTAACCTAATCTGCGTGTCTTTGGACTGTGGAAGAAAACCTGAGTACCCAGAAGAAACCCAGCAAGCACGGGGAGAACATGCAATTTCAGGGTGGTAGACTGAAAGGAAATTAGGTGGGATTTGGTGCCACCATGTGGCCGACAGGAGTAGGAATTTATTAATTAACGATTGAGATTTTTTTTCCAACAAAAGTAAACATGTATACATTTATATCGCTTTAGAAAAAAAAAAATAATGTTACACAACACCAATTTTAACAATGTCAATCTGTTTCTTTGTATTAACTTTGCTCGTTTTATCAGTTGAACAGCGCGGAACTAATTGTAGGCTTTGCTGTAGCATGTCGGAAGACATTCATACGCCCACATTCACTGTAAGCGCGTGTTCGTGGTTATATACCGTATTCCTATAAAACAGCAGTTTAAAATGGTTTTAAATCAGTGCTACATGTCAAGTACAAAATAACAGCACGTAGAATAAAAACAGCCCGCTCAGTGCACTTTAATAAGCTGTTTGTGAGTGAGGGGGTGACTCGAGCAGAGGTCATCCGTCTGTACTGTAATGTCTGATTCGGGAGTAGAGAGTGAAGAGGGGACAGGGGCTCAGGGTGAAGACAGAGGTATCGGGAGGCGAGCAGGACTCGTCGCCACGTGTGTCCTCGGCGGCTCCCTGGTCGCTCTGTACGCTGTAGCAGGACCGTTCGTTGCTCCGGCGCTCAGGAGGGTTTGTCTCCCGTTCGTCCCTGCTACTTACACTCAGGTCCAAAATGTCCTCAGCGCTCTGAGGTCAAGACCAGGGACCCTTGTGGACATCGGAAGTGGGGATGGACGCATAGTGAGTCATTTTAAATTTCCTTTTAAATAATAAAAAATGTAACATTTGTAACTTTTATAACATTTGTTACAATGTGACATTTTCCACATACGCATGAAATAACTCTGTGTCTATTTAGGGGGCTGTTAATGTAGTAAATAAATACGATGCAGACTTACAAACGTTACACTTTCATTTAGAAATTGTGCACATTCAGGTAAACAGAATTGAGCGATTCTTTCTCAATGACTCTTTTAGTGATGGATCGTTCATGAACGATTCGTTCTTTTTGAACGGATCTTTAACATGACTCAGATGAACGAGTAGTCTCGGAGAGTGATTCATCAATTTTTTCTATTGGGCGCGCATGCGCAAAGCATCGCAAAGCGTCCACATGTTATATACAGAAAACAAAAATTGAGTCTTTTTGGTCCCGAGTCGTTCGGTCCTTTGTCACGTGACTCCCATTGACGCTATGCAGTGCAGTACACAGGAAACAGAACTGAACGGTTCCAACGTGTCTTCAAGTCCATAGACGATATGCGGTCTATAAATAAAAAAAAAAAAAAAACGAACGACTCAGACTGGAAGATATGAGAGGTGAGCCACTTATTCTGTTTATTATAATATGTCCTTAGCTGCATTGTAATATTTTAATTACTGGAACTATAGCCAAAATTTATGTATGTAGACGTATTGGGGGTCTTTTTTTATTGAAAATGCAACATTTTATTTTATTTCTGATCAAAAGAACGAAATGAACTAAATGACTCAAGATTCAAAGAAACGAGTCACTAAAATGATTCAAACTTCCCATCACTACTTCTAGTCCGAGTCGTTCGTTCTTTTGTCACGTGACTCCCATAGACGCAATGCAGTGCAGTACACAGGAAACAGAACTGAACGGTTCCAACGAATCTTCAAGTCTCGAGGCGTTCGTTCTATTGTCACGTGACTCCCATAGACGCTATGCGGTGCAATAGATTCAAAAGAACAAACGACTCAGACTGGAAGATATAAGGGGTGAGCTACTCATTCTGTTTATTATAATATGTCCTTGGCTGCATTTAATAATATTTTCATTACTGGAACTTTAGCCAAAATTTGTGTATGTAGACGTATTGGGGGTCTTTTAATTGAAAATTCAACATTTTATTTTATTTCTTATCAAAAGAGCGAAATGAACCAAACGACTCAAAAAAAGATTCGTTCGTTTTGATTTGACGAGATTTAAAGAACCGAGTCACTAAAATGATTCAAACTTCCAATCACTAACATTCATTCATCCTCAATACGGCTTTATCCCATGTACAGGGTCACAGAGGGACTGAGGAGACTTAGGGCACGAGGTGGGGTACACCCTTGACAGGATGCCAAGCCATCGCAGGGGGGACACACATACACAAACACACATATTTACCCAAATCTGCATGTCTTTGGACAGTGGGAGGAAACCGGATTTCCCTGAGGAAGCCCAATAATTATAAAGAGCTCAAAGACCTTGAGGAGGGAATCAAACCCGAACCCTGGGGGTGCAAGGCGACAGTGGTAACCACAAAGACAACGTGCCGCCAGTTTTCATATTCATTTTCCAAAATTACACAATTTTATTTACACAAAGCGCATCAAAACACCATGACTGCCATATGCCATTCAAGCTGCTGTCTTGTGTGAACTGTGATTTAAAAGTATTTGTTGCCACTTTATGTCTCTTCTTTACAGAATCTGTTATTGCGGAATATGTTTGATCTTTTTTTCTTTCTTTTTAAATGCTGACAGCCATTTTTCTTCCTCAAATATTATAATAATAATAAAAGGAATAAAAGGAGCTACTGAAGCTCAATTCCCTGAAAAAGGTAATGCTGGATCTGATAGAAAGTTGGTAGCAAAAGTGGTAGAAGACTGAATCATTAACCAACCCTCATGCAGTAAAGACTGTAACAACCACACATAATTCACAGCTGTTTTTTTTTGTAACCTCTAAGAACACATTTAATTACTGAAACTGCTGCCTAATGTGCCAATAATGGCAGTTTATTTGGCTTTTTAGAAGCAGCTTTCCTGTGTTCTTACTTGCTTTCTTGCTGTCTGCCACAGGTTATAGCTGCAGCGAGAGAGGGTTTCAAGTCTGTCGGATTTGAGCTGAATCCGTGGTTGGTGTGGTACTCGCGTTACAAAGCATGGAGACAAGGCGTTCATCACCACACCTCTTTTTATATCTCTGACCTGTGGAAGGTAAATCAAATGATGCTGACCAAACACAACATTCTTTTTGGCTATGTGCCTTTTATGTCGGATATGTGGCTTTTATAAGTCGGGTTGACTTTGTTAGACTAGACAATATGCACACATTTCACATATAAGCTAATTATCTGTTTAGCTTATCCTGTACATGGTTGTGGTTGGCCCTGGGTGCCAGTCTTCCACCATCAGTATTCACACATGCATTTACACACTCCGGGCAGTATGGGAACGCAAAATAGCCTATTCTGCATGTCTTTGGACTCTGGGAGGAAACCAGTGCACCCAGAGGAAACCCACCAAAGCACTGAAAGAACTTGCGAACTTCATGCACACAGAGCCCGTTGTTTAATTACTTATTCAGAGGTCCTTATTCAGTGAGCTGAAAAGCACTACATAGGCTACATCATATCTGTTTAAATACCGCAGATCACCTGTTATGATTAGGATAAAGAATGTCATAATGTTAAGCCTTGAGAGGTTTGTTTCAGTCATTAAATACTGTACACCATTTTCATTGATCTGTTATGTCTGTCTTTCATAGGTCAGCTTTTCACAGTACACTAATGTCGTCATATTTGGAGTTCCACAGATGGTAAGAAGAAACATATCTTGTGTAAGGTCGCAGGGGACCTGGAGTCTCTTCCAGGTTGGGGGAGGTTAGGGCAGGTTAGGGCAGGTTAGGGCATGTTGATCAGCATTTGGATGTCATTGGACTGTCAGGGGATAAAAAAAATCTAATGCTTCAGTACTGATAGTGATTTTATCTGTTATAAAAACATTATGCTGTTCCAGCAGTGATTTAAGCTCAAATAAAAATAAAAACTACATCAATAATAATGAATAGTCCAATTAAAATTATTCTTATTTAGATAAGTTTTGTTCAAACAGATGACCACACTGCACAGCAATTTGCATCTCAAATACTACAGTCGTGCTTTTTCAACAAAATAAATGATCAGATATTAGACAAGTAGGAATGTATTGTTTTCTCCTTTGTGTGTGGAGCTGATCAGATCACTCCTTTCCACTGTTAAATTGGATCACTGAGGACCAAGACTAAGCCCTAAGAGTCTGATTGATTGTAATTGTAATCACAATCTGATTGTAATTGTGATTGTGGTCCCACAGATGGAGCAGCTTGAGGCCAAGCTTGAGGCAGAGCTTCAGCCTTCAGCCCGAGTGGTGGCCTGCCGTTTCCCCTTCCCCACATGGACTCCTGATCACATGACCGGAGAGGGAATCGACACCGTCTGGGTATACGACGCCAAAACTTTCAGATCTCACACGACAACTGGAAAGCTGCTGAACAAGAGTGAAGACAAGAGTCGGTTATGATGAAGACAAACATGCATTAAGTATATTCAAGTAAGACTTGAAACATTTTCATGCTAGAAATGTTTACGGAGATGCTTTGTTAATTTTGTTTGTTTAAATTCAAGCATACTACAGTAAAGAATTTTAATAAAATATTGTCTTTATGGTTTATACAGTGTTGTCATTTATGTACAGTAGCACAGTGCTGACGAATTTTCTGTCCTCATTGGTCAGAAGTAATGAGTGAGTAAAAGGTGAGTAATTTTCTAAAACTGCAGTGTTGGCCACAAGGTTCATGTTACTGCACATACAGTATGTGAAACACTATTGTTTATGGAAAAACTGGAACTTGTGGAAGTTGCAACTATTAAAATAGATGGTTATACAGCAGGACAATGACTCGAAACACACCGTCAAGTCCACCTCTGAATGGCTCAAAAAGAACAATATTAAGGTTTTGGAGTGGCCTAGTCAAAGTCCGACCTTGAATCTGATTGAGATCTTTAAACAGGCCGTTCATGCTTGAAAACCCTCCAGTGTTGCTGAATTTAAACAATTTGGCAAAGAAGAGTGGGCTAAAATACCTCCACAGCGATGTGAAAGCCTTATTTCCAGTTACCGCAAATGCTTGATTGCAGTTGTTGCTGCCAAGGGGGACACAGCCAGTTATTAGGTTTAGTGGGTAATTTTCTTTTTCACAGGGCCAGAGGGTTTGGATAGCTTTTTTTCCCTTAATAAACGAAATCATTATTTAAAAACTGCGTTTTGTATTATCCCAGTTATTTTTGTGCAATAGTAAAATTAGTTTGATCTAAAAAATGTGACAAATATGCAATAGAAAAAAAAAAATCAGCAATTCACAGCACTGTATATAGTGAAGGGTGAAAGGGTCCATCTACTGTACATGTCATCCAGCATGTCGGGCGACAGATATACCCCATCTGTCGTTTATATGCCAGTTACTTACGGGTCGCGTTTTGTAATTGTAATCTAAGCACTTGTGAGGGAACAAAGGACCTTTCTCAAGGGTCGTACAGTGGTAGCCCGGTGGTGTCAGGGCTCAAACCATGGGCCTCCTGATCAGTAGTCCAAAGCATAACCACTAAGCAGTGAGCAATAGCACGTTCAAGGTCATGCTGTTGTGGTGAATATTAGCACGGCTGTGATTTTCTGATACCTTACTGATTCCTTGATGATGTTCAGCACAACAACACTCCCTCTTATGTGATATGGCTTAAGTATACTGTAACAGCTCTATTATTTTTATTACATTCATTACGTTATACAGTATGCATACAATGCAGACCTATGCATATTAATTTCTTATATAATGCACATAACCTGTGGTATTGGCATGGTATTAAACTGGAAGTATCGCTGTAGATGAATTTATGTAAATTTATGTGAAGTGCTTAAAAATTTCCTGATTGCCATCTTTCATATTCTGTTCTGTGTGAACTCACCTGTCATTAAAAATAATTTGGTGCCACGTTTCATGTCTCCACTTCTTTGTAAAGAAAAATCTTTGTAAAACTTTTCTATTTTTTGACTCTGTGCTAGCCATGTTTCCTTGTCAAATATTATAATGACCCCTGAACAAGTCAGCCTTTTGGAAAGGTTTGTAAGAAATTTGCATCTTAAAAATGGGGGGAATTGTCATGCAAATTGCCATACAAATGATTTTAACTAAAGAAATATTTAAATCAGTTTAAACATTGTTTATTGTATTCTCATTCTTTGAGGTTATAACATGAAATGGTGTATTTATAAAATTTTAACTGAAGGCAGTGTTAAAAATCTTTTAGAATGGAGTCACTGATCAGGGGAAAAAAAGCATTTAATATTTCTTTTAAGAAAGACGGAACTGGAAAGTAGAGTTTAGAGGACAGCAAAGTTGAGGGAGAGTAAGATCTATAAGTGGTGGTAATGCAACTTGCAGGACTTTATACAGAAGTCCTGTAAGTTGCATCACAGAAGATATAGTGTGTGGGTGTGAATTCAATATACAAGACAATTTAGGGAAGGAAGCATTACACTTTTTTAAGGAAGGCTGGAATGGAAAATTGGCTTTAAGAGGTTGGGAAGATGAGGGAGAATAAAACCCACATTTGGCGGTATTGCAACCTACTGGATTCCAAGTGCTGTTACACAACATAAGAAGAAGAAGAAACTGTTCAGCCCTGGGGCAGCACAATGGTGTGTTTAGCAGTGTAACCTCGCACCTTGTGTGTATGTCTGTTTCCCCGTACTTGGTAGGTTTCCTCCAGGTACTCTGGTTTCCTCTCACAGTTCAAAGACATGCAGTTTAGGTTAAGTGGCATTCCCAAGTTGTCGTGTGTGTGTGTGAGATTGATCCCCTGCCTCATGGCCAAAATCTACTGGGATATGCTCCAGGCCGCCCAGCAACCCTGTACAGGATTAGCGGTATAAAAACACAATACTACACGCTGCTGCTATAATGCAATTCGAGTTTTATAAAAGGGCATAGATAACATGTGTTGAGGTGTGTTTAAATGTGCATTTTTTTAGGTCCCTCTGTATTTGTGCACCTCCATTACCACCACACTTAGTAAGCCTAGACATCTACATCACACGCTGCATCTGCAAAGCCACCAGCATTGTGGTTAATTGGACACATCCCATCACACACACTCTTCACCGTCCTGCCCTCTGGAAAAAGGTACCTAAGCATTCGGGCCCTCACAGCAACAGTTTCTTTCCACCAGCCAACCGTCTTCTCAACAAAAAGGGACTGGACATACACACATACAATCACTCAGATAAACTCAACTACCTTAAACATTGTGACTGAACTGATAAGCAAACGATCTGATCAACATCCATCTAATAATTGTTCATACCAACCTGTAATTGCTCTTTTGCACAATATTTATTACTTGTTATTTGCACAAAACTCTTTTCTGTTTTCGCTGCTACTTACGAGGAATGTTTACTGTTACTTCTCCCACTACCTCAACTTATTATCCTATCACCACGAAGTATTGAAATGCGTCATGTTGTCGCGTTGTCACTTTGTCACTCTTGTTTGCACATTGATTGTACACTTTATGTTGTCTATTTTTGTATAGGGCGTAGATTCTGTTCATTTAAAAATGTCAATCTGTCTTGTCTCTGTCAGCTAATTAGGTTTCTTAGTTAACTTAGTTTTGTTAATTTATGTTGTTTATTTATGTTGTATGCAGCACCTTAATCCTGGAGGAACATTGTTTGGTTTCACTGTGTACAAACTGTATATGGTTGAAATGACAGTAAAAGACAGCTTGACTTGACTTGTTGGGGAAGGATGGTGGCATAATGGTTGGCACTGTTGCTTTGCACCTCCAGGGTTTGGGTTCGATTCCTGCCTTAGAGTCTGTGTGGATGGAGTTTCTCCTGCTTGGTGGGTTTCCTCCCACGGTCTAAAGACATGCAGATTGGCGTTCCCAAATTTGCCTGTAGTGTGCGAATGAGTGTATGTGTGTACCCACACCTCGTGCCCTAAGTCTCCTAGGATAGGTAGGCTCCAGCCCACCCTGCGACAGGTAAAGGCCGTATGACAATGCGCAAGTTTTGTGTAAACCTCACAGACCTGGCAACCCAGTGCCAACCGCTCTCTCTCGTGCGTCAGTCCGCTGTATGTCTGAGGTGTGTTAGAGGGGGGAAAATGTATTGTTACGTGTAGCCCATAGAGGGCGCTGTTCGACTCGAGTCTGTCTGTGGCACGGAGATGGAGGCAGTAGTGTGTTGTCGGGTTGTGATAGGGGAAGCTTGACGTCTTAGTGAGCACAGTTTAACCGGTGTCTGAACGCTGCGGGACAAACCAGTGCGTCGCCGGTGTTATGAGGAGTTAACTCTATGACATGTTCGTGTTTAGACGTTAGCGGGTTTGTGGTCTGACTGCGGGCCGCAGCTGTTACACGGGGTTATGTGTTGACTGGAGCAGAACAGTGCGTCACGGCTAGCTTCAAGATGGACACTGGAGAAGAAGGTAAAGTCATTCTTAACAGGTTTATGTCTCGGGTATCAAAACAAAACAACTGAGAAACTACCCGGTCCCCTGTGGTCAATTTACACGCATCCAGTTTGCCACGTTTTCATGGACGTCAGCTAATAAGCATAACGTCCGTGTGTGGCCTGTGTGCACTGTTAGCTTAGCTAGGCTAGCTAGCACGCAAGGTAGACTGCTCTGTGCGGCTGCAGGGTTTGACCTGTTTACTTTTTAGCTTCCTAGCTAGCTAATTAGTTAGCAAACGGTTTTACTTAAATTAATATTTTTTTTCTAAAAAAAGGACTACGATTTGTGTTAGCTAACAGATTGTAGTCTCTGGTTAACGACAGCTCCTGTGTAAAAAAACAACAACAATACCAGTAACTCAGCTCAGCCTTCTGGAAGCTTCCCTCACTTTAAGTTATTGTCGTAGAAGTTGGGTTCGCGTAGTGAATGGCTAGTTGTTACCATGGAAACGATAACGTATTAAATAGAAACGTATTATGTTTGAATGGCAGCCTGCACTACTATCAGAGCTGATTAGGGAAAGTAATTAGCACCTTCTGACCAATCAGTTTTGAGAATTCTTGTATATTGAAACAGCATGGCGTTATAACCCTTCATAGGCTCAGGTAGACAGGCATGCAAGAAGTGAGAACTTAGGCATTGGAATCACAAGGGATGACGTGATACTATATTATCACGATACCTAGGTGCCGATTCAATTTGTATTGCGATTCTGTTATCACGATTTTAGATGTATTGCTATGGTTTCAGAACATATGAGACGTCCTGTGTGGTGGAACAGAATGAATTGCTGAGTTGGTTTAGAATTGAAACAAATAATTCGCTCCAGCTGCAAGTGTTGTCTGGTAATTTGCGAATAGTTTAGATCAGGCATCAGTAAATGTCGGACCACGGTCCGCACCTGAGCCGAGTGACAGTTCTGCCCGGACTGTGATGTTTTTCAAATAAACGAGAATAATTAATATACTATCAATCTAGACCTTTTTTTCCTCAAGGCTATATGCATCACTCAACAGAACCAATCGACGTGATGGTTTACCATGAATAGACACAGCGTGCAGAGGAAACAGAAAGAAAGCACCCAAAAAAAAAGAAAAATAGACTATGAAAACTGAACCTTTAAAGATGAATGGACAGATTAGTATACGTTTATTCTTCCTGTGGGAGGTTTAAAAGCAGTTCATCTCATGAGCAATAACTGTGGTGATAATAAAAAGCTGTAACGTGAAGCGCCACAATGAGATAAAACACGGGTCATTAGAGCAAACATATCGTCAGCAGTCTGAAGTGAGGGCATGTTAAATACCCGTACAGAAAGCAGTATGGTATGACCGAGCAACCTTTCACTTTCGTTAGCAGCGTGAAAATAAAGATTCACCAAAGATTGCTTAAAGATTGTTTGTATTCCATACAAATACAAGGCTATCAAAGTTTACATTTGTTCACATGTTTAACAATACACACCAGCAGGATTTCCTTATAAACAATTGTTCCTTAAAATCGGTCATCGACCCATGCTGTGTTGCCCGGATCCGCGCCGCTTAAGGTTTAAGAGTTCATTCTCAGTTTTTTCTTTTAAAGATGAACCTATTCACTGTTCCACACTTTGTTTCTCTACAGAACGTGTGCAGCCGTCATTAAGGCCTTCTTATTATTTTTATTGCAGCCGACGTCTGCTGCATTTATTGCCTCATTACACCGCTCTTGCAGTAGCTGAGTAAACACGTACACTAGCGGTAGTCCAAGAGGGAACTGGTCGCTAGCTGTTAATCGTTCGCTAAGGGTGTCGTTCTCCTTAGCCGAAAGACAAAATAGATGGTGTCGTTCTCCTGGACAGATTTTTAAAAAAAAAGGGTGGGCTAATATAATTGGGTGGCCGTCTATATTCTTGTGTGGGAAATTCTGATGGCGATACGTGAATTACGACAGAAAAGAATCGCGGTACATCACCAAATTATTATTTATTTCTGTAGTAAATAGATGCTGATATTTTACAAAGTGTATTAAAAAAAAAGCAAGTGCTTTTTTTAATCGAATAAAAGATTAGCTTTAATACTTTGCTGACTTTCCTTTAACACCTTAAAGAAAAGCTCGTCTAAATATAAAATGAGTGTTCTGAACAGATCTTGAAACAGCATGAAAATCAGTTTCCTTATTAGTATGGGCAGGGGTAGCTCAGTGGTTAAGGCATTGGACTATGGTCCCAAAGGTCCCAGGTTCAAACCTCTCAACCCCTGATACCGCCCCCCCCCCCCCCCCCCCCCCCCCC
>JAOVVA010063411.1:0-13694 GCA_028565275.1 Leiocassis micropogon
ATCTACCAGTGTATTAAACGGAAATAGATAAAATACACCGTAATGTAAAATACTGTACATAGCCCGCGTTTGTATTCTGTACCTACAACGATTGGTATAGATAAATTGCAGATGTTACCGTGTCTTTAAGGATTATTAAGGATGTCTTGAAAAATATTGCAATAAGTAGTTTTATTAATCAATTTATTTATTTAAAATAGCATAAGCTATTTGTGGGTTGTGTGCTGAATGATTAAAAAAAATCTGTTTTATTAATCTTTTTTTTTTTACTACATCACCTATTTATAAAACTATGTTGACAATGTAAGAACTGCCTATATATTGGACATACTGTTTAGAGCTGCTTGGACACTGCAGTTAACTAAGCAGTCAATGCCCCACCTGGCGGGATTATACAGCATTGCAGCCATCTTTTTAGAAAGCGCATGGGGGCGTTTTTGGGGCGGGGCATCGTAAACCGCGTCATCGCGGGGGATCACATTCCGTGCACGGACCGAGCATGGACTTGTCATGGTTCTGTCATGGACCTGTCATACTCCAGGCCGCTGTTTGACGTGGCTTCTATTGTATGTTTGGTCCACACTATGAAGGGGATGTCGGTCCCTTCCAGCCATTGTCTCCACTACTCCAGCGCTAACTTGATGGCTAGGAGCTCTCGGTCGCCTACATCATAATTCCTCTCGGCCGGGGTCTTGGAGGAAGTCAGGGAGGTTAGGGGGGTGGCGATGGAACTGTAACCCCTAATGAAGCAATGATAGAAGTTTGCGAACCCCGAGGTCACATCGAGAGGCTAGAGTGGGCCAGTTGGAGACGGCCTGAACCTTGGCTGGCTCCATTTCCAGTCTTGAGGGAGAGATAACGAAACCTAGGAATGTTGTGGAAGTTGTATGGAACACACACTTCTCGGCTTTAACGAAGAGATTGTTCTCTAAGAGCCTTTGCAAAACTTGGTGAACGTGGTGCCGGTGCTCCTCCAGACCTCGAGTAAAAATTAAAATATCGTCCAAATACACAAACATGAAGGAATTCAAGAAGTCGCGGAGGACGTCGTTAATAAGGGGCCTGGAATACGGCAGGGGCGTTGATCAGTCCGAATGGAAACACAAAAAATTTCAAAGTGCCCAATAGGGGTGTTAAAGGCCATTTTCCACTCATCGCCCTCCCAGATGCGGACGAGGTGATAAGCATTTCGTAGGTCGAGTTTGGTGAAGATGTCCACTCCCTGGAGAAGTTCAAGGCGGTGGCCATGAGTGGTAATGGGTAGCAATTCCTGATGGTTATCTCATTAAGCCCTCTGTAATCAATACATGGACGAAGGGATGTGTATTTTTTCTTGATGAAGAAAAACCCCACCCCGATGGAGGTTTGGATGGATAATTCCAGCAGTAAGGGGATTCTGTCATGTACTTATCTATGGCATCTCTTTCTTGGCATGCCAGAGAGTCTGCTTTTAGGGGGAAAGGTGCCCGGGAGAAGATCCATAGGACAGTCATATGGTGGATGCGGTGGGAGTGACATAGCTCGGGTCTTGTTAAAGGCCTGCCTGAGATTATGGTATTCAGTGGGAACATTGGAGATGTCCGGGGTTTCATCGGGCATGACCAGGATAGAAGCCAGGGGAAGTGCTAAGTGAAGGCATGTCGTGGAACATGAAAGACTCCAACCCGTGATGATGTGCTTGTTCCAGTCGATCTGGGGACCATAAAGGGCTAGCCAGGGAAGTCCGAGGACCAAAGCAGAGTGTGATTTGTCAATGACGAAGTGGCAGATCTCCTCAGAGTGATTTCCTGACGTCCTTAAAGTTAACGGAAGGGTCCTATGCATGATGGCTGGAAGCCGGCTCCCATCCAAGGCCTGAATGGCGAGCGAAGGCTCCAACGGTACACAAGGGATCTTTAATGCCTTGACAGTAGAGGCGCTGATCAAGTTCCGGTCGGAGAGAGCCTGAATCGGGTGGGCCTGGTCGTCGACGATTAGGTTTACGGGAAGTAAAGGGCGTGGTTCTGCGAGTCTGTCGGGAGGAGCGCCCTTTAGTGCTCCCAGTCTGACTAGAGGACGCCTCCCTTTTACTAGACAGTCTTTAAACCTGTGTCCTGAAGCTCCACAGTAAAAACAAGCTCCTTGTAAATGGCGTCTAACCCTAACCCTGCCTAGCTGCATGGGCTCCTCTTGATCCGTCTGCTTCAGAGTAGGGGACACGTGGGCTATTCTGGGTTGGGGTGATCTCCTGGCGGGGAGCACGCTTCTGGATGGCCGTCTTAAACGGAGACGTGAGTCGATCCGCTGGGCGAGATCTATGAGCTCGTGGAGGTCCGTGGGAAGTTCATAAGATATAAGCTCTTCCTTGAGAGCCTCTGACAACCCCTCCAGAAAAACATCCACTAGGGCTCTGTAGTTCCACCCACTAAAGGCGGCTAGGGTACGGAACTCGATGGCATAGTCATAGGCAGAGCTGGATCCATGACAAAGTCTCAATAACCTAGTTCCAGCCTCCCTTCCGACAAGGCTCTACCGGTTAGTAGCGTGATGACGTAGGCCACCCGAGAACGTTCTGAAAACGCTCGAAAATTAGTGAGCATTGAGAGTGGAATGACCTACAAGTTCCTGGTTCTCCCGCATTTGTGGGAGGGGCTGGTAGGCGTGGCTCTCGCAGGGTTCCAGAGCTTGAGATCTGAGCTGTAGGCACTTGAAAGTGCTGCACTTGGGAGATGACGTCAGCTAGAGTCTGTCTTGTGGCGAAGAGTTCCTCTTGGTGCTTACCGAGGAGTGCGCCTTGGCTCTCCAGTGCCTGTCTCATCCTGTTTAAACCTGCTGGGTCCATAGTGGTGGCTGGATTATTCTGTCACAAGCGAGGATCGTGGGCTGTGGAGATGGATCCAGGTGCAGGTGGAGGTGCAGGTCATGAGCTTCCCAGATCTC
The DNA here is from genome assembly GCA_028565275.1 of Leiocassis micropogon. Lineage (NCBI taxonomy): Eukaryota > Metazoa > Chordata > Actinopteri > Siluriformes > Bagridae > Leiocassis > Leiocassis micropogon. The sequence goes on from JAOVVA010063411.1 coordinate 2,920, forward strand.
CTGTGGTGCTGCAGTAGTGAGAGCTGAGGCGTTGGAGGAGAGCTGTGAGTAGCGTTGTATCGGTGCCAAGATGTGAGACAGAGCCGTAGTCATGTAAGCGGAAGCGTTAGATCAGAGCCGTAAAATCCGTCCGCGATATAATAGTGCAGAGACGTTGAACTGAGCCGTGATCTTGAAGGCGGAAGCATGAGATTTGAAGTCCGTCTGCAATGTCGTTGAGCCAAAATGTGAAGCTGAGCCGTAGTCGAGAAAGCAAGAGCGAGAGTTCAAAGCTGTGAGATCCGTCAGCGAGGGCGTAGAGACAAAACGTTAAGCTGAGCCGTAGTCAAGGAAACGAGAGCGAGAGTTCAAAAGCCATGAAATCGGAGTGAAGTGATGAGTCCAAATCGTGAGACGAGAAAACGGGAAAACAAGAAACCAAAGCGAGATCAATAACTCGAAAGCCATCGAGTTATGAAATGAAACGCGAGAATATTGAGGTGAAGAAATGCACAATAATCCAGCAGCGAGATTGCGCGCTGTGCTTCCTTATAAGGCGGAAGAAATCAGCGCCGGATGATAAACCGGTGTGCCAGCCGGGCGGGGCAGTCCAGGGACGTGTAAGGAGAGTCAGTGACAACGACAGTGTGGGAAAACATGACCGTGTGATGAGAAGCCTAACAGCGTGGGAAAGGAACTGTCAAGGGATGAAGGCAGACTTTGAACATGATGTATGCAGGAGTTTGTGACAGCTAAACGCTGTCAAGGTGATAAAGTGAACATTATACATTTTGATTCAGTTAATCAAATTAACCCAAATCGTTACAGATTCTATACACCTCTGACCCAGAGCTAAACACTACATATTAATGGTGAAGAATGCGTTGGGCATTGTGTCCACATTCAAATGTCTACATTTATTGGTGGAGAATGCGACAGTCATTCGTCTTCATTATTATGTAAACCCTACAATACATTAAATATATACTTTAATTTCACTAATTACTGTCAGGTATGTACGTTAGTACACACACAGCCACATAGCACACAAAAGTATAAGTAATACACTTAAAATTGTGCTCTTGTACAATTTAATTACAACTTTAATGCACATGTACAAAATTACTTGCAAACTTCAAATATACTAGTCATTAGTCTGGCTGCAAGTACACTTGAGTATGCTTTGGCATGCTAGGATTTAATATACTTAGCATACTTTTTTTTCACTTGAGTACGTTCACAACTCAAGGCTTAACTGTAATTTAACTTTTTTTTTATTAGTGTTGATTTTGACTAAATATTTGTCCTTCTGTATTTAGATACTGATGGCGTATGGTATAGGGTCTGGTTCTTCTGAGTGATGGTTCCTGTTTTGGCTGCATTAAATCTTTCTATGAACATCATTAGGTTTAACTCTTGGTTTATCTCTTTATTAAAAAATAAATAACAAAAACTCATTAACATAAGTATGGAGCAAAAGGGCTAATACATCATAATAATCCATCAAAATGTGTTCCCTCACATTATTCTAAACAAATAATAGACCCACAAGGGACTTCAAGAACAGTATATAGAGACCAAGACTAATATGTTTTTGTAATGGCCAGAAGCAAAACAGTATACGTGTTAACCAGTTATAAGACAAGGCACATTTATGCATTGAAGTTACAAAAAAACAGCATATTTATTTGAGTTTACTTTTATCTCCGGAAAATTATCTACCAAATGGTTTACTAAATAATTCTTAGCTAGAAAAACTGAGCAATGTAAAAAGTTTTTTTCTTTCCCTAAACAATTGAATTATCCTTCTAGGAGTATTGAAAGTATTTTAAATACATCATGAATGGTTTCATTAGTTTCGGCAAACATAATGCAATGAAATGATATTTGGAATGCAATATTTTTTGATAATTAGGATTACCTGAAGGAACTGTACAGCTTGTACGGTATTTGATAACAAAATATGGTACAAACAATTGCAAATAGTGACAAATATTTTATTGGATTTTGCATATATGCATAAAACATCAAGAATTATAACTACACCAGACTGTTCGTAACTATAAATAGGAGGTGGCAGATCCAGAGTCTTAGAAATTTATGATGTTGGGTCCTGTACAAAATATTTCATTCACAACATTTAGACTCACTGGTTTTCATGATTTAGGAGAATGGGGTCCTATTCTATCCATTCCCTATCTTCTTATGTTTATATTTTCTTCAATGTTGAATGTTACACTCATATACTTGATTGCATCTCAGCGAGCTCTTCACTCTCCTATGTGTATACTAATTGGACTTATGGCAGTTATGGACTTTTCTTTTCCATTTTTATTCATACCAAATATGCTGCTAAGTTTCCTATTTAACTGGAATGCAATTTCACTTGTGGGATGTTTGGTGCAAATGTTTTTCATTTATTTTTTTGCCTCATTTCATTCTACGATACTGCTTTGGATGGCTCTGGATCGTTTTTTTGCTATATGCAAACCACTTTATTACCAGAAATACATGACAATGACCAACTTTCAAAAATTCATTATATTTCCAGTTATCAGAAATGTAGTCTTAGTTACTGTAATTGTTTCTTGGGCTGGAAAATTAACTTTTTGTGCAACAAATGAAATAGATCATTGTTTTTGTGAACACATGGCATTAGTTCAGCTGGCATGTGGAGATATTACTATTAACAATATATTAGGGCTTTTGGGTATTTTTCTTAGCATGGTTTCTGATTTTATATTCGTTATAATATCGTACATAGTTATACTTTCTTCTGTCCTGAGAGCTGGTAAAACATGCTTAAAGGCTTTTAATACCTGCATTACTCATATAATTGTCATGACAGTTGGTATGACTTTTGCTTTAATTGCCTTTATGTCATACAGAATAAGAAACAACTTCTCTTCATCCAGCCGTGTCTTCCTGAGTACAATGTACTTGATATTTCCTAGCTGTTTTAATCCAATTATTTATGGTGTAAGAACTAAAGAAATAAGAGAACAGTTTTTGAAATTGATTACCCATTTCAAGGTCTTTCAAAAGTAATTATATAATGTATATTGCATCACTTAGTAAACATCCTATTAAAACAAAGGTTACATTATAATAAAATGAATTTGTTATATGTAGTTACATTGTGATTTTATAGATTTAACTGAAATGACAGTGTAAAAAAATATTTACAGTATATACAGTATAATCATAATATACAGTGTCTTCCACAATTATTGGCACCCCTGGTGTGTTCTTAGGATTCTAAAACATATATTCTTTATTGCAGAAGCATAATCTCACACAAAAATTGTAGATATCCTTTAATTAAGTAAATAAAAAATAATTTAAAAATCACCTGTTTCACAATTATTTCACAATTTCAATAAAATAAATGTAACTTTAGCATTTTTGTAATTTTTACTGTAGTTTTTAACCACTCTTCAACATGAGAAAGACAGGAGAACACCCCTTTTAAGTAAGGCAGACGTGTGTCGACCTTCCTAGGTCAGGCAATGGTTACAGGAAAATAGCCACTCGCCTAAATTTGCCCATATCTACAGTCAGAGGAACCATTAAGAAGTGTAAAACAACTGGAACAGTTTCAAACAGGGCTGGACAATGACTCACGTTTATCTTGCCACCACGCACAGGACGGTAAGAGAAGTAAAAACATCTCTAAAGCTCACTAATAGAGAACAGCATCAAATAGTAGCATTTTGGGGTCACAAAGTCTCCATAACAACCATTAGACGATATATACATGACAACAAGCTGTTTGGGAGGCATGCAAGTAAAAAACCTTTTCTCACCTACAATCACGAACATAAATGTCTGGAGTTTGCTAAGTGGTACTCGGATTTTAACTGGGCAGTGATCAGATGAGACTAAAGCTACATTTACACTGTCAGTTGTAATGACCCAATTCCAATTTCATGACACATATCGAATATGTTCTATGTCCATGTAAACAGGAAAAAAAGGCATGCATTTCGATATTTCGAGATCGGTTTCAGGCCTCCTTCATATGTGAAAATAAATCAGATATAAATCAGATATGTGCTAATGTGATTGTCGTGCAAACAAACAGATCGGATTTCCTGAGGCATTGTGTTCTGTACATCATTAAAACTACGACTTCTTTGCAGTTTAATGACGAATGTTATTCTCCGGTGGAAGCGTGTGTGGAATGATAACATCGCAGGATATGAAAGATGAAAAGCCCCCCACCAGCCTTGTGTTAATGCTTATTTACGCTAAATAACATTAAGAAATCAGTATTTGGTGAATGAAGCATATACACAGGCTGCAATTATGGCGTTTTTTCCTCCTCCTCCATTTCAAAACCATGAGCTTGCAGGTGAGGCATAGGCGCAGAGGGGATGAGGTGAAAATAGAGTCTTTTAATGAGCAAACCAAAACAAAACAAAACATGAACAAAGGCTGTTGGCGTTACTTTGGAGCATGCTATAAACAAAACCTTTACAAAGTAATATCAAACAGACAAGACTAGACAAACTAAACAGACTTGGGGACTAAACACAAGGGACTGAACATGCAAGTGACTAAACACACAAGACAGACTTGGCTAGGCCTACTAGCTGTTATGCACATTAGCTTCTAAGCTAGATAGTAGCTAAACAGACTAATTGCTAAACATGCTAGTAGCCAGAGACCCGAGGGACGAACAAACTAGGTACACAGCAGACTAGGAACTATAAAAGGTTAGTGACTAAACAGGTTAGTAACTAAACAGAATAAGATCTAATCAGACTAGGAGACTAGACAGACAAGGAGACTAGACAGACTATGAGCTAATCAAGTTAGTAGTTCCATGGTTAGTAGATATACAGACTAAGAACTAAACATACAAGAACGGAACTTACACAAGAGGGTAAATACACAAGAGGCTAATTCATCTAGAGGCTAATCCTGCTAGGAGACACAGAAACCAAGAGACATAAACTAAATCAAGACAGGTGCAAACTTAACTTAAACCAAATGCCAACTATAAGGCCTTGTTCACACTGGCGTTTAATTTTTGGATAAACGAACGTGCTCTGAACGTCCTAGACGTTTATTTTGCGTTTTGTAGTGGCGCTCGATTGACTTCTACACTGGCGTTCGCTTGGCTCTGTCTAACGTCAGCCTGCAGCCCAAATTGTAGTTTCTGTGTTAACCTGTAGAGGCAGTGTCGGGAACTGGATATGAAATTTCCGCGCAGGTTTTTCAACGTCGTATAAATGCGCAGCCGGACAAACGCACGTCACCAAAGCCCGTGTGAACACTCTCATTGACTCCTGCGTAGAAACACTCGGCGCTTGATCCGCGCTCACCGGACGCTACGAACGCCAGAAAAACGCTCGATTTTAACGCCCATGTGAACAAGGCCTAACAGAACCAACCTAAACGGAACATAACCCACCAAACAAAACAAATGCCTACTTAACAAAACTATCACATTAATGCTCGACCCAGGTTCCCAGAACAAACAGCTATCTATAATGAAACTAATGAGCTACATCGGTTCAGGTGAGCTCCCGCATCACCTGACCGAGGTGCCTTCTGGGAAACTGAGTCTACAACCAAAAACTACAAAACAAAGACAGTGCCCTCTAGCAGTGAACCCTCACAATAGGCTAGTAAATGATTGTGACAGCAATTGTTGTGATGGTTAAAAATAAATATAATTAGCTGAAAATATCAGATGAATTTTTTTTTTTTATGTTTCTTTAATTTTAAATGTTAAGGTAATTATTTTGTGAAAAACAAAAAAATGTGTTGGCTAGATAAGATTGACTGACGGGTTAATTAATAATAATCTTATTGGTAACAATCTAAAATGTTACGTTTTCATTGACTAAAACTAGACTAAAATACTTAAGGGTTCCTCTGACTAAACTAGACCAAAATGTCTAGACTTTTAACCGACTAAAACTTAACTAAACAAAAATAGGATAAGATTGACTAAATATAATAAAAACTAACAGGAACATAAAAATAGCTGACAAATTTCCTGCATTAAAAAAAAAACTAATTCCTGCAGAGTAAAATAACAATTAAACTCTTATTTATTTACTCTTATTTCCTCTTTATTTTATTTTACTCCTTCAAATTCACTTTCCGTTCAACTGTACAAGCAGCATTGTCAGCTTGGGTAACTAATTTATAACTACTGGTGTAACCAGTAATTTTAACCAAAAAAGTGATCATTTTCAGAAAAAATATATATTTTGAGTAAATTGGAGTGCAATCATATGATTCTACATAAATTCACAAGACTTGTCAAGTATTACTTAAAAAAGAAAACCTTGCCTGGTCTTTCAGCTGCTCCCATCAAGGAACCACCACAGTAAACCACCAGGGGACCACAGGGCTGTTTTTTTTTTTTTAATACCCCGGAGTGTGGGCTGGGTTTTAGGCATTGTCTAGGAATCAAACCTGCGCTTTCCACGTGGAAAAGGTGGCTGCTTTGTAGGACACACACACACACCGGGGCGAGCACACACACATACAAACACACAATAAAAGATACTTTAGTCAAAAAAGAAACGCATGCGTGCCACATGATACTTGATGATATTTGGTACTCATAAATCAAGACTCGCTTGTTTATGAAGGCAAAATGTATTAAAAATCTTTGCTCATCTTGCGGAACCCTCGCAAGCAGGGTTACTTGCGATCCGAAGTTCCACTGTATAGTCAAACAGTATCACAAAGGTGATTTAAAATTACATAAAGCCAACAAAAATTGAAAGTTCACATTTTAGTTAACTTGGTGCATGCTTTTTTTAATGTAAATTTAAATATTCTTAGTTGATTATTTAATGATCTGCTATTTGTCAATTAAAGTTTTATGGTGGTCCGACAAACACTATATATATAAATGTAAGCATGTAAAAGTCCAACCATTACACGTATCAAAAAATTTTTATGCATGTAATACAGTATGTATGTTTTTTCCAAAACTGTTCCCACAAAGTTGAAAGCAAGAGGGCGTAACATGTTGCAACATAATTCCCCTTTGCATAAAGCCATAGTTTCACAAATTTGAAGTACCATGTGCCTCAGGACTTGACATCAGGTACTGACGTCAAAAATTCTCTTGTGAATGAATCAGCTAATCCACTGCTTTCCACCTGAAAGACTTTCCAGAAGAGTGTAGGTTTTCATAAGAGCAAAGAGCACTAAAACGAGAAGGAGATGTAATTGTCAGGAGTACACAGACTTTTATTCATGTATTTTGTAGTATGTAACAACCTGTTGCTAGAATTTACCCTATTTTTATTTTTCCCCTCAAGAGCTGGCCCAATGATGCTCTACAAGCTGTGGCATCTCGTTTCCTGGAGGACACTGAGATGACAAAAGATGTCCGTGCCAGCTGCATAGACATGTGCCAGAAATTCCACACTTCCACAATCAATCTGTCAGGACGCTTTTTGGTTGAGCTGCAGCACCACAACTATGTCACCCCGACCTCCTATCTTGAGCTCATCTCAACCTTTAAAATCCTGCTGGAGTCAAAGAGAGCGTAAGTGTCTCTGTACATATGCATGAGAGTTTGTCTTCAAACATGATATAAATGTATATTATTAACATTTCAAATTTAACAATATGTATATTATACAATAAATTATCATCCTTTCCTCTCAAGTGAGGTAATGAAGCTAAAACTGCGCTATGAGGTTGGCCTGGAAAAGTTAAACTCTGCTGCCGCTCAAGTGGCCACCATGCAAGTTGAACTGGAGGCGCTTCAGCCTCAGCTCCGCGTGGCTAGCAAAGAGGTGGATGAGATGATGGTAGTCATTGAGCATGAATCTGTGGAGGTGGCCACGACAGAGAAGGTTGTTCGCATGGAAGAGGAGGTGGCAAATGAACAGGCCACGGCTGCCAAGGCCATCAAAGATGAGTGTGATGCAGACTTCGCTGTTGCCCTGCCATAGCATTGCTCAATCTTTCTCTATAACCAAATATGTTTAATGAAACATGTTTAATATAAGTTTAATGAAATACAGTGTCTTGCCACTGAATGAACAGTAATTCATACACCTTGAACTTTTCCACTTTTTGTCACATTACAACCACAAACGTAAATGTATTTTATTGGGATTGTATGTAATAGACCAACACAGAGTGCCACTTAATTAAGAGTGGAAGGAAAGTGATTCTCACCCTGACTCATCTTCTAGACCGCTTTATCATGTATTCAGGGTCAGGGGGACCTGGAGCCTATCCTAGGAGGCTTAGTGCATGAGGCAGGGTACACCCTGGACAGGGTGCCAATCCATCGCAGGGCACACAAACATAAACTCACACACTCATTCACACACTACGGCCAATTTGGGAACACCAATGAGCCTAACCTGCATATCTTTAGACTGTGGGAAGAAACCAGGGCACCTGGAGGAAACTCACCAAGCACAGGGAGAACATGAAAACTCCATGTACGCAGAGACAGGAATCGAAGCCAGACCCTGGAGGTGCAAGGCGACAGTGCTAACCACTACACCACCGTGCCGCCCAGGAAAGAAATACATGGTTTTCAAATGTTTTTACAAGTAAATATCTGAAAAGCGAGCATACATTTGTATTCAGTTCCCCTGAATTAATAATTTGTAGAACATCTTTTACTGCAATTACAGCTGCAAGTCTCTACCAGCTTTGCACATCTAGATAGTAAAAATTTAGTTATTCTTTTTCGCAAAATAGCTCAGTCAGATTGGATGTAGAGCATCCTTAAACAGCAGTTTGTGGCATAGCCACATATTCTCAATTGGATTTAGGCCTGAACTTTAAATGGGTCATTCTAACATATAAATTGCTAGTAGCTCTGGCTGTATGTTTAGAGTTGTCATTCGGCTGGAAGTTGAACCTTTGCCCCAGTCTCAAGATTTCCCAGTATTTGGCTCCATCTATTTTCCCATAAACGCTGACCAACATCCCTGTCCCTGCTGAAGAAGAGCATTACCACAACATGATGCTGCCACCACCATTCACAGAGTTAGTTTTCTGTCACATATAGTGTGTGAGCAACTGCAAACAGGATTTCTCATGGCTTTCTTTCAACAATGGCTTTCTCCATTCTATTGTTAAATTTGTGGAGTTGTAGCGGTTTTACTCTGGTTGTGTAGTTTTTTCTTAAAATAATGAAGCGATGTCAATAAGGATGATCCTGATATCGCTTTTATTCTGCAAAAACACAGAGCACATGTAAAATTGTGCACAGCACAACCGTCTCTCCCTTCACTCGTGCTCGTATTAGCAGAGCGAGAGACAACACACCCAGCCTCTCTGGCGGCAAAAGTTAATCTAAAGTGCCGCTGCACAGCACGAGGCATCCAGTGCATCACTAATATGTGCTCTACCTGACACAAGTGCTGCATATATGGTTTCGCATGGTATAACTATATACACAGCATCTTATAATACAAAATGCAATAAACATAAAACACAGAAAACAACAAAAAACGTTTGTGAAGTTCACATTAATTAGGTTGCAAATATTAACATGGCTACATACTTCCCCCCTGAACTTCACAAAATTTGTAATCCTATCTATTGTAATCCTTACAGAACTCAAACTGTCAATTAGTACACAAGTCACAGCAGCACATGCTTCCCACTCAACAGAGAAAGTGATCCAAATGGGTTGATCAGGCCCGTTAAGATCAACTCGCTAATAAAGTGCCTTAAACACCATTATACAAACGACTTTGGATATCAGACAAAACTTCACAAACTTCTAATCCTTTTTAAAAACAAAATAGGCCAAGAAATATAATTGCCTAAAGGGACTCACTAATATAACTTCAACCAACTTATGACAACAGAGATTTTGCAAACTCACTGACAGAACTTGTTCTACGTTTTGTGTCATGTTCTGAATTAACCTATTTATAGGCTTCACAAATCTACCAAATCTAGTTCGGACTTGAAATGAGGCCTTATTAGGAGATTAATCTACAGATTCAGAGGGCATTACCTCGTTGTTGACTGGATCTCCCTCTACCTCAGACGTTACGTTGTCACAGTCTGTCTCTGTATTACTTGAATGGATGGAAACATTATCGCAAGAGGCGGATACATCCTGTACTGCAGTAGAATCAGCCTTTGAGGGATCTGGATTCACTCTCTGACTCAGAAGGGACACTATTTGAGACATCATCTGGAGTGGTCTCTGCGACCCAGCTGGCAGTTCGATCTCCACTGCTGCATCGGGGTATGGGTGCTACAGTATCGCTCAATGCTGCTTCACTACAGGTGTCATCTGAAGCACTGTCATCACTGAATGAGGGCATTAGTTCTCCAACCTCAATCGGCAAGGAGTTGGCTTGAAGAAGTAAGTTCCTGTGGACAATTATTTCTTGTCCAGTATTCGCATTGTGGATGCGGTAAGTGTGACATTAAGGGTTCCGGTCGACAACAATGTAGGGTATGGATTCCCATTTGTCTGCAAGCTTTCTCCGGCCATGTTCTCCTTTGTTTGCCAGCAAAACCTGGTCGCCAATTTCAATTCTACATCCCCTTGTTTTCTTGTTATACAGCTCAGCTTGCCGTCTTTGGCTGGCTTCGGCATTCTTTTGAGCAAGAGACAAGGCTTCCTTCAAATCATCCCTCACCCATCTCATATACCCATCATAATCAGCAATGACGCAGTCCCTTTCTACACTTTTGAACATGACAGCCACAGGAAGCTTGGGAATTCTGCTATACATTATATAGAACGGCGCGTAGCCAGTTGACTCATGGGCTGTGCAATTATAAGCAAAGGTCAAAGTTTGCAACATTTGGGGCCACTTTTG
>JAOVVA010063422.1:0-13694 GCA_028565275.1 Leiocassis micropogon
TGGAGGAACGTTGTTTCGTTTCACTGTGTACTAACTGTATATGGTTGAAGTAACAATAAAGCCTACTTGAACTTGAATAAACTTGAATAAGCCTGTGTGTCATATAGCACAAAGTGATCAGAAACTGATTAGTAGTAGCAATATCGCTGGACTCAATAATTGCATGAAAAATGGCAGTGGTAATCTGGTAATCAAGCATCAGAAGAACCAACACAGCTTAACCTATTGAGACTGAAACAAAAAAAAAAAATAGATAAAGGAAAAAGTTCTAGTTAAATCAATTTATTACATCAGCATACTACATTGCAAAGAATACAAAACAATGACTACTCACTGTCCACCAGCCTCATATTCACTTAATTTTCATATATTACTCTCCTCTTTTTCAAAACTGCTTAATGTTTGAAAATATTGATCAAGTTCAATAGTTATTATATGCTAATAAACAAAAACAAGCAAATGACACAAATGAAATATTTCCATTTTTCACTATGATTATAGACACAAACATAGACAAGATTGATAAATAAAGTGCATGCATATTGAGACAAGGTCATCCAATGCAGCATGTGTTCATCTCTTGGTGTCTCTTTTCATTCTTAGAAGCAGTACAGTACAGTCAAAGTGGGAATTGACTTCAGGCCAAAGTAGAAAAGGAAGCAAAAGCCAGGAGGCTCTGAGCAAGCTTACTGAATAAAGCCTGAACTTCAAAGAGCACATAGCAGAGTTTCAAGACTGCAGAGAAATGAAAAGGTTGTGTATAAATGTAGCTTTAGGTGGATATGGAAGCTCCAGAGATGTTTTTTCACAAACAAAAAGTCATAAAGACAAACATAAAAAATAATCTGCAATAATATATTCCATAACTCTCACAATTCAGTGTTTGGTTTTTATTAGTAATTCTATCCTAGTAACATCTAATATGGTCACAGGGTTGCTACATCATAGGAGCCAATTTGTGCTCCTGCCTCTATGAATCTGCTACAGTAACATGTGCTGGGATTGATGCCCAGCATTCACTTATAAGCCATAACTTTAAAATCATGAACATGTTCAGAATAGCCTCAAATTACTTATCAGCAGATACATTTTCTGTAATGTGCTTTTTGAGCTTTTCTGTTCACCATAGTTGCAAAGAGGTTATATGGTTCACCATAGCCTTTCTGTCACCTTAAATGAGTCTTGATATTCTCCTCTGATCCACTCTTGTCAACAAGATTTTTTTCACCCACAGAACTGCCAGTCATTTGGTGTTTTTTTTTTTTTTTGTCTGTTTGTCTTTACACAATTTTGTTTAAACTTTAGAGACTGTTGTGCATAAAAATCACTTATATAAAAATAACTTAGGTTATCAGTAGAGCAGCACAATCAAATAAGCCAGAATAAAACCAACAGCAATGCCATGGTGTAAGGCAATAATAGCATATATTTATTATTGTGTACCTAGTATGACTCACTCTCAAGTACTGGTGGTAGGTGGGCTCTGAAACTGCCAGTCTGCTGTAAAGAAAGCAGATAGACTAGTCCAGTCCTAAATAGCCACAGTCCTGCAGATTTCAGCATATTGAAGAAAATTTATCCTTTACCAGCTATACCTCCTCTATATCTCCTTTTCCTTTGGGTCTTTCTGCAAGCTTCACAATATCTTCTCTTCACTATTTAAACCACTGGCTCCTGCTCTATCCTCTCTGATTGCTGATGACTTCACCATATTTTATGATAGGAAAAAGCAATATTTTGCCAGACATTTGCTTTCCACACCGACCACTACGGCAAATTTTCAGGACCCTCCCTCTCCTCTCCTAGCAACATTGGAATCCCCTAGGCATTGGGTTGCTTCCTACCTAGAAGATTGGTCATAAGTAACATGGAGTGACATGGAGTATAACTAAAGTATTCCACACAGACTCGCCACTGTCTGAGCCTGTCTGTGTCCTCTTCTGTTCTCCCTCTATACCCGCTCTCTTGGTGAGGTCATATCCTCAAACAGCTTTTCCAACCATTGTTATGCAGATGACATATAACTCATTCTCCGCTTTCCTCCCTCAGGTTTCCACTTGGAGCTCAGCATGTGTGGCAGACATCTCATCCTGGATCATCCTTATGATCCCCCTGGACAATAATTAGATCACTCCTTCAGTCACTGCCGCAACCTTGTGTTAACTCTGAATAATCAGAAGAATTAATCCATTTCTCTCTACACAGGCTACTCAGGTGCTTGTTCAGTCACTTGCTATTTCAAGACGGAACGGACTGCAAGACACTCCTGGCATGTCTGGCTTTGTGCACCATTTGTCCTCTGCAGCTAATTCAAAATACAGCTGCATGGCTTGTTTTCAACGTTTCTAAGTTCTTCCACACCACCTCACTTCTCTGCTCCCTGCACTGGCTTCCTGTAACTGCCCTGATCAAATTCAAAACACTAATGCTCACCTACAAAGCTAAAACCAGTCCAGCACCCAGTTACCTTTTAGCTCGAATCACACCCTTCATCACATTGCCTCTGATCTTCTAGCACTGCTCAACTGGTCCCACGTTCTCTCAGAGAAGGAGGAAGACACGCATCTAGACTGTTGCCTGTTCTGCCAATTAGGTGGTAAAATGATGTCTATACAGTTAAGTCACTGGCAGTCTTTAAGCAACAACTACAGATCTATATGTTTTTCAGATATTTGGGTTAATCCCCCCTTAAATATAAAATTTAAAAAATACTTCTCATAATACTTAATAGTACAGTAAGTACTTAGTAATCAGTGTAAGGATCTATCCAATGACAGAAAATTCAAAGTACTTCGTAAGTTGTTCTGGATAAGAACGTATGCCAAATGATTAATTGTAAATGTATTAATCTATGTGATGTTTTCACGAATGCGATGTTAATGAAATGTCACGGTACGCCAGGACATGCCCATGTCTCGAGTCAAGCCATGATCACCTGTGACTACGATCCACACTCTGCTCCATTACTTCCTTTTTGCCACCTTATTCTATGCTTGCTGCACACCTTTTCCTATCTCAGCTCATCATCTCCATCTATTTAAACACACCATCAAACAACCATTTTCCACCAGATTATTGTGTGACCCCAAGCCCAATATTCCAGCGATCTCACCTGCATTGACCTTCAGATCTTGATCCACACTGGATCGATTCTGGACCACGGATCTGCCCTGCATTTAGCATGTGCTGGCTTTTCACTTCTGCACTCTCCCCACGAAGCTTGCACTGAGCCTCTGCATCACAACCCAGCAAAATCTCTCATTTACAAATCAATCAGCACACTCTACACCACAAGGCAACCGGCACTGTTTCCCACATGCACTCTGTGCTTTGATCAACCACGCCTGTTCAGATCATGAAATTATAATGTGGCCACTCATGGATCCAGCAGAAGCCGCGTGGCTGGAGATGACACTGCAGAATCAAGGCGCACTTCTGGGTCTGGGTTCTCATCAGCAGGATATCCAACAGATCATGATCACACTCCATACTGTCACAGAAACCCTGGCATTGCTCGCGGATCATATTATGGAGCAACATCCAATCCAACCTCCTGCTCCTCAGACATCACTACCACCATCAACACTCCACAACTTCCCTACCCACCTACAATGGTGATCCGCTTACCTGTCGTTCATTTTCTCGTACTGCAGTTGCAAGTTTTGTCCTTTCCCATGAATGGTCAAAGGTAGCATGCATCATAACACTCCTTACTGGAAAGGAACGTGAGAAAAGAAAACAAAAAGAGTGTGGAACGTCATTATGAGATGCCCAGGTCCCCTGCTGGACCACCTACAGAGCATTCACCACTGAAATGAGGAGGTTAGGGTGATCAGGTGCTCTTCAGCGCTTTTCTCAATGGACTTGTTGATGCAATCAAGGATGTACTAGCAGCTTGAGAGCTTCCTTCTTCCATCCAATAAATCATGGATCTTGCAACATGCATCGATGCCAGCAAATGCATGCATCTGCTGGCCCACCATTATGCAAACAATAAGTTGCCCAAAACTCATACTCACATCTCTTTGAAGGAGCGCCAGCAACGTCGCAATGAGTCAGCCGGGCCACCTGGTATGAACCTGCCCATTAAAAGCCTAATCCCAGGTAATTCTGGGAGTAAAGGGGGGGCCCAATGCTCAGTCCATTCCCAGATCCCTGACCATTGTTTTCTGTAACCCTGACCTATGATAACCAGTCCCACATCACAAACACCAAGAATCGATACACCCCTCCTCTTGATTTCTACAGGCATTCATTAGGAAGTATAGCAGGGTAGCAACTCTTCTCATGTCCACAAATCCTCAAGCCGACAAAGCATTTAATGATCTCAGACATCGATTCACCATGGCCCCCATTCTTGTCTTTCCTGACTTCAATTTGTTGTAGAGGTGGATGCATCAGTCAGAGCTGTGGTTTCTCAGAGATCCCTTCAAGATTACAGACTTCACCCAGTTCATTCTTTCTCTTCTCTCACTGACTCACATGCGCAAGGTACACAACTATGAAAGTGGGGATCATGAACTGCTAGCAGTTAAGCTAGCCCTCAAGGAATGGAGACACTGGCTGGAGGGAGCTGACCACCTATTCCTCGTATGGACAGCTCACTGAAACGTAAAATAGCTCAAGTCAGCCAAGAGACTCAACTTACACCAGGAACCCTCTTTCAACAGTTCTCAACATGCGCACTCCTAATACCATTTCACCACTTCAGTGTCTCATGGCCACAACCCGACTGGAAGTGGAGCACCAAGTTTTGCCTTGAACATGAGCCAGGTCCCAGTAACATTCCTCCGGGACTGCTTTTTGTCCCAGCTGCCACCCGCCCTCAAATATTGGACTGGTGACACAGGTCAAGATTAGCATGCAACAGCATTTTCTACAGCAACATTTCTGGTTGCCATCCATCATGGAGGATTTCAAGAACTTTGTGGCTTCATGCATCAACTGTACCAAAAACAATACTCCAAACCATTCTCCCAAGAGTTTACTTTACCTCTCCCCATTCCTCACCGCCCCTGGTCTCATATCATCCTTGATTTCATCCTTGGATTCCCCTCCTCAAACAATAACACCTGCATATTCACCGTTTGCCTTCTAGAGTTTATAGATTTATATTTCTTGTTGTAAATATAAATAAAATTTTGATGCAACTTATACAATATGCTTTTATTGAAAATATAATTTAATAAAAATACTGTATACATATAATAATCATAGTAAAATTCATAAAATAAATTTTACTCATGTAGTTTACTCGTGTCTTCTTGCACCTCCAGGGTTTGATTCCCAGCCAGGTTTGATTCCCGCATCTATGTGCATGGAGTTTGCATGTTCTCCCAGTCTTTCGTGGGTTTCCTCAGGATACTCCAGTTTCCTCCCAGAATCCAAAAAGACATGCAGATAAGGCTAATTAGCTTTTACCAAATTGCCTATAGTGTGTGAATGAGTGTGTGTGTGTGTGTGTGTCCTGTGATGGATTGACACCCCATCCGGGATAATGTAATATACACAATGGGTAAGTGAGTGAGTGAGATGTCTTGAATGAAATTAAATGAGCATATATATGGGCATAAAATTATATGGTAAATTTGGCATCAGATTTTATTATAAAAATAGTCAAAACACAGATTCAAATATTTCTATGGTGGATCGGACTTTAACATGTAATATGTTTTACAAATATGTTTCATCATGACTGTTTTCCTTAGAACATTAATTATTTTTAATTTTGTAATTGCATCCATCTACATTTGCTGACAAACAGGTAAGGAGGCGATAACAATGCTTAGAGAATCAATAACTTGATAACTGTGCTGAAGAATCTACTCAGGGGCGTGACTTCCGGTGGTGCAATAGAGATGGCACATGTCTGAAAGTTAAGCTCTGTTTTATTTTTGCAATAAATCTTAACTCATACAACCAGTTCAAATATAAATAGAGTTTTCAGAATGAGTACGTCAATGAGATATAAGAATACATCTAAAAATTAAAATACCCGAGAAAGAGAGGACAAAAAACGATCACCTAGCCCTGCTAGACAAGCTAAAGCCAGCCTGCGAGCGCCTGAACTTTCTGAAGTGATGGACAAACTGAAATCGCTAAGAAGAGAGAATCAAGATGGGCATAAACAAACTAAAACATCATTGACAAAATTAGAGACTTCAGTTGAGGATCTGAAATGCAAAATAAATGGTTTGGAGAGCAGAATTGGAGAGACCGAAGAGCGTATCAGTGTAGCTGAGGAGGCCGGGGCGAGGCACGAAAGGGCGCTCCAATTTTTCCTGGAACAAGAGGCGGATTCCACGGAAAGATGCGAAGACTTACAAAATAGACTTCGCCGAAATAATTTGAGAATATACCAAGTTCCTGAAGGCTGCCAAGGAGAAAACACAGTGGGATTTGTAATAAATTTACTTACAACATCTTTACATTTGCCTCAAGAAACGGAAATCAAGATTGAAAGAGCACACAGGGCCCTTGCAGCCGAACCCAAAGATCCTGCCGCACCTCCTCGATCAATAATAGTGACATTCCTGGACTTTGCGGTTAAAGATGCAATCTTACGACAAGCCTGGTCACAGAAAGAGGTACTATACAATGCGAAGCGGATTTACTTTGACAACGATTATTCGCCAGAGTTACAGAGGAAAAGAGCACAGGTGCGAGACGTGATGAAACAGCTCAAGACAAAGAATGTGCGGGCACAGTGTGTCTATCCAGCGCAGATCAGGATCCATCTGGAGGAGGGAGTGAAAACCTTCCCTACATTAATGGATGCTGCTCAACCACTATGGGAGCTGGGAATTAAAGTTCGAGTGAATGAACGAGACAGACAAGCGAGAGAAATACTGAAGGCAACAAGATGGTCAGTGCAAGGGAAAGGTGGAAGCAGACCGGACATGGCATCACTGACGGATGAGGATCTCAAAGCTTTTCTGCAGAAGGACTGAACCGTTCAAAATATGTAGACAGTTCATGTATGTGCAGTATTAAAAGGACATTCCAGCTTCAGAATGTGAGTAAACTCTGGTTAAAACGTAGAAGATTTTTTTTTTCTTGTGTGTGAGTGTGAAGATACATATGTTTATAAAGGTTTTTCTACCATTATCGTCGGGATAATAACTGACTTCATTTAAAACGGACGGATGTTTTTTCTGACACATTGCGGAGTGGAAATCACTTATGGAGGCAGCCGTGTTTCAAAACAGAATGGCTGCAAGCACTCAGTCCACTTTTAATACCCCAGAGAGTCAACGCCACAACTCTCTGCCCCTTTTACAACAGGATTTGGCCTATGGGAGAGAAACCAGGCTGAATGGATGTGTGGAAGCCTTGTTTGTGTACATAGTTTCTGTTTTCGTTTTTATCCAAGTTAACTACCGCCCTTTGACAACCAAAGGTTTTTTTTGTTTTTTGGTATTACTGGAACATATCGGATACAAGCGCATATAATAGTATAACAAGTTGAATGGAGGATGTAATTTGTGTTAGTTATAATGTGAAAGGACTGAGCAGCCAAATTAAAAGAAAGAAAATATTTAATCAGCTTAAAAAAATGCAATGTTCTGTCGCACTTCTTCAAGAGACACACCTATTGGACGGGGAGCATTTAAAACTTAGAAGAGAGTGGGTGGACCAGGTTTATAGTGCCTCATTTTCTAAAGGGAAGAAGAGATGTGTAGCAATTATGTTTGCCAAGTCAGTCTTTTTTTAATATGGAGCAAATGTACAATGACAGAGAGGGAAGATATGTAATGGTAGTTAGAACAATTGCAGGAAAAAAAAATACAATTTAAAATCTCTATGCACCCAATGAAGACCACCCACAGTTTTTCAAGAATGTTTTCTCTCTATTAGTACAGAAGGGTGAGGGAACATGTTTAATTGGTGGAGACTTTAATTGTGTATTAGATAGTAATGTAGATAGGTTACCAGTGTAAAAGGGACCACAGGCAAAAAAAAAAGTAAAAGTTCTTTTAGCAATAATTAGAGAACTAGGTTTAGTGGATGTTTGGAGACACTTATACTCTAAAGAGAAGGATTTTACTTTTATGTCAAATGTGCATGGCAGTTACTCCAGAATAGACCTTTTATGTACTTCTAGAACAGATCTACATAATGTCAAGGAATGCCAAATAGATTCTATAACTATATTCGATCATGCGCCAATTAGGTTAAAACTTAATTTAGGACAAGGTAAACAGTTTAAATACTGGAGATTAAATGTGTCAGTATTAAATGATAGTAAGGCCAAAGAAGAAATAAGAGAACAACTAATTGAGTATTATCATATTAATGATAATGGGGTGGTTACTCCTTCTATCTTGTGGGAGGGGGCCAAGGCAGTAATAAGAGGTAAAATAATAGAAATAACATCTAGGAATAAAAAAAATAGATTAGCTAAACAGAATGAGATAGAGAATGAAATTAAGAAACTAGAAATTGAACATAAACAGGTAAAATAAAAATTTTAGAATGTTTAAAACAGGAAAGAAAGAAACTGGATGACTTACTTTCATATAAAGCAGAGGGGGGGGGGGGGCACTTAGATTTGTAAGCAGAATATACTACAAGATGAGTAACAAAGCAAGCAGACTTTTAGCTTTTCAATTACGTAAGGCTCAAGCGAGTAGAGTTGTTCCAAAAATCAAGCACCCAGATACATTACTAATGTCAACTCAACCAAAGGACATAGTGAATGCATTTGAATATTATTACAAAAAACTATATGAATTAACAGAAGAAGAGGCGAAGGAAATTATATCCCCTATTACAGAAGAAGAAATAAGAGAAACTATAGTAAAAATAAAAAATAATAAGTCACCAGGGGTAGATGGACTACCCGGGGAATTTTATAAGGCATTTGTAAATGAATTGGTTCCAAATTTATGCAAGGTATATAATTATGTATTACAGAATGAAGATTCACCACATTCATGGTCTGATGCAATCATTACTGTAATTCATAAAAGCGGAAAGGATCCTACACAATGTATGGCTTACAGACCAATAAGCTTATTATGTCAAGATATGAAAATTTTAACTTCAATATTAGCAATTAGAATTCAAAAACATATTAAAAAGTTGATCAAACCTGATCAGACTGGATTTATCAATGGAAGGTATGCAATAAATAATATAAGATGCAAGCACAAAAGAGAGTGAAAAAAACAAATGTATGGATAAAACACACTGTAAAAATTTGGTCAACAGTACAAAAAACATTCAGAGGAACAATAGCATTATCACAATGCAATTAAAGATAACCCAGATTTTCTACCATCTATAAGAGATAGTGTCTTCAGCAGATGGGAAAAGAATGGACTAAAGATAATTAATCAACTTTTTGATGGGGAGACCTTAATATCCTTTTCTCAATTATCCAGCAGATTTACACTGAAATCGAATGATTTCTTTAGATATTTACAACTATGACACTATATCACAAACCATAAACAATGGGATATAATTAAAAGATCTCCAACAAATATAGAAAAATATTTCATAGATATTATTGAACATGGTCCTCCTATTAAAAATCATGTAGCCCATATATACAGAAAATTAATGCAGGATAAATTTGATGACTCCTATTATATCAAAAGAAATTGGGAATTAGAGTTAAACACTATAATAGAGGATGAGATGTGGGAAAAAATATGTACCAGTTATCATAAGGGTATAAGCAGTCAAATATGGAAGGAGTTCGACTGGAAGATGAGGTTCTTCAGAGTTCCATTAGTGGTCGCCAAATTCGATAGTTCTTTACAATTATCACACTGCTGGAGAGATTGTGGAGAGGTGGGGGATTATGTTTATATATTTTGGGAATGTCCCAAAATACAAGTGTATTGGCGGGAAGTTAAAAGGGAGATTAGTAAAGTTTTAGGATATGACATACCAATGCACCCAGTATTTTTTTTTTTGCTTGATGGTTTCCCCCCTGATCAGTTCAGTAAGTCTCACCTTTTTGTACTACATATATTATTAACAACAGCTAGGAAGATAATTACAGTGAACTGGATGAAGACCCACCAACCTACTTCGACAGAATGGAAACAAAGACTGAATCAGATATATATATTTGAGAAAATGACTGCAGATTTGCAGTGGAAATCAGACATTTTCCAACAGACCTGGGCATTAATCGAAACATATTTACTTGAGCTTTGAAATGTTGCCAAGGGCTTTGCTGTAGGTACTATGTTTATATTGAAATTGTATTATTTATTCATTAACCTTTTTTTTAAAGTTGTTATTATTATATATATTATATACTTATTCATTTATTTTATTATTTGTTTATTTTTCTGTGAATGTAAACATCTTAAGTAAATGTTATGTGTATACTATATGTTAAAAAGTTTAATAAAACGATGAATAGTCTCGTGGTTGCAAACACAACGCGGAAGTCAAAGTCGAGAATCCAAACGTACAACAAATCCGAAACGCTTGACAATCTCATGGTCGGTATGCAAATGCGGAAGTCAGAGCCATTGAATCAAACATGTAGTAAATCCAAAACGCTAAGGGCAGGAGACGAGCCGTCGGATCTGAGAGACATGGAATGTAGGGTTGATACGACGCATAGATAATGGTAGAGATAATCTAACAGAGCATGGGTTGATGACTCCGGCATGTCATACACAAGGTATTTCTCCAACTCCTGATTGGTGCGTTCAGACTGTCCATTGCTTTGAGGGTGAAAGCCAGAGGAAAGACTTGCTGTGGCACCGATAAGTTTGCAAAATGCCTTCCAGAAACGTGCTGAGGACCCCTATCAGACACTATGTCCACCAGAAGACCATGGAGTCAGAAGACATGAAGTATTAGAAGTTCAGCTCTTTCCTTGGCAGACGGGATGTTGGGTAGTGGGATAAAGTGTGCAGACTTGGAGAAGCGGTCGACTACTGTCAAGATACAGGTTTTCCCTTCTGAAGGGGGGAGTCCGGTGACAAAGTCGAGCGAGATGTGTGACCAAGGCCAACGTAGAGTTGGAAGGAGCCTCAAAAGTCCCTCAGGGGACGGTTGGTGGTCTTATTTCTGGTGCATGTGTCACAAGATGCTACGAACCTTCCTAAATCATCTTTGATGGTTGGCCACCAGAAGTGTGGTTGTATAAGGGATAAGGTTCAAGTGGCCTCTGGGCAACACGCAAGTCTGGGACTGTGACCCCATTCTAGTACCAAGGAGCATGAGGAGACGGGGATGAAAAGTCTGTCCTTTGGAACAGTGCTGTGGGTGAATGATTTCCAGGGATGGTGGTTTTGGGGAGGGAGAAAACTGGCGGGAGAGGCCATCAGGCTTAGCATTCGTGGAACCCGGGCTTTTGACTGACCTCATGTACTCGAGGTTCCTATGATCTGTCCAGACCAGGAAGGGTGTTCCGCTCCCTTCAGCCAATGCTGCCATTCCTCCAAGACAAGCTTAATGGCCAGCAATTATCGGTCTCCAATGTTGTAGTTGCGTTCAGTCGGAGAGAGGCGACGAGAGAAAAAGGAGCAAGGAATGGAGTTTATTGTCCTTGTAGGACCTTTGAGAAAGGATAGCCCCTACTCCGGTTCCAGATGCATCTACTTCCACCACAAATTGGAGGGAGGGGTCAGGGAACGTGAGGATGGGGGCAGAGGTGAAGCAGCATTTAAGATCCGAAAAGGCTTTGTCGGCCAAAAGGTTCCACTGAAAAGGTTTCGTGGAGGTGAGGGAGTGAGGGGTGGTGCTACATTGCTATAATTCCCAATGAATCGGCAAAAGAAGTTGGCAAACCCCAGGAAAAGTTCCCGTCTCGAGGAGGTTACTGGCCATTCCATGACTGCCTTGAGTTTGAATGGGTCCATTTGGATACCAGATGGAGAGATGACGAACCCCAGGAAAGATGTGGATTCGCAGTGAAATTCACACTTCTCCGCCTTGATGTAAAGTTTGTTTTCCAAGAGCCTTTGCAATACTTGTTGTACATGAAGCTTGTGTTCTCTGAGGGAGTGAGAGAAGATGAGAATGTCATCGAGATTAAATACAAATGCATTTAGGAACTCTCTCAAGATATTGATAACTAATGCTTCAAAAACAGCCGGCGCATTGGTCTTCCACTCATCCCCCTCCCTGATCCTGACTAGGTAATAGGCATTTCTTAGGTCTAGCTTGGTGAAGAATCAAGCATCTTGCAGTAGTTCAAAGCCAGGGGATAACGATTCTTGATCGTGATCTCGTTCAGTCCCCTGTAACCTATACATGGTCTGAGGGACTTGTCCTTCTTCTCCACAAAGAAACCGGTGCCCGCAGGGAAGGAAGAGGGGTGGATAATTCAGGCAGAAAGTTATATAAGAGATATATTGATCCATGCCTCTCTCAGGACGGGAGAGGGAATAGAGTAGTCCCTTGGGTGGGGTCAAGCCAGGAACAAGATCGATCGCGCAGTCATATGATCGGTGAGGTGGAAGCGAGGTTGCACGTGACTTGCTAAAAAACTAGCTTGAGGTCATGGTATTCGGCTGGGACATTAGAGAGTTGGGAAACTCTTTCTTAGAGAGGGGGGTCGGGGTCTTAATTGGACACGAAGACAGACGTGCTCCAGTCCAAGACTCTTTTCTTGGCCCAGTCAATATGTGAATTATAAAGAACTAGCCAGGGAAGACCCAGGACGACTGGAGCATGAAAATTCTTGACAATGTAGAATGAGATTGTTTCTGAGTGGTTCCCAGAGAACTGAAGAATGATTGGAGCAGTTTGGTGAGTTATTGGGGCTAGGTAGCTTCTGTCAAGGGCTTAGACAGAGAGTGGGTGGCCCAAGGGTAGAGATGGGATCTTAAGAAGGTTAACCATGGATTAACTTGGCTTGTTATCATGAATTAGGGACACCGGAAAACAGCAACGGTGGTCTGGGAAACTCACATGGCTTGGTCCCCCCTTTGATCCCAACATCAACAAGGGGCCTTGCATTTTAATGGACAGACCCGTAGTAGATGACCAGACTGACCGCAGTAGAAGCATGCCCCTTCGTCCCGCCATTGTTAGCGTTCCTTTGAGGACATTCGAAGACGGTCCACCAATCACTAAAGGAAGGCGTCAAACAAAGCCTGATCATCCCAGCCACATGAGGACGCCACGGTGCGAAACGCA
Source organism: Leiocassis micropogon (assembly GCA_028565275.1). Classification (NCBI taxonomy): domain Eukaryota; kingdom Metazoa; phylum Chordata; class Actinopteri; order Siluriformes; family Bagridae; genus Leiocassis; species Leiocassis micropogon. The sequence continues at coordinate 13,120 of JAOVVA010063422.1, forward strand.
ATGGCATAATCAAAAACAGAACGAGATCCTTTGGCGGAGATTCAGAATCTGATCTGAATTTAGACTTTTTTTAAATTTTATTAAATGACCTGAAGTTGGCGCAGCAGGCATCTTGTGCATCCCATACTGCTCGTGGTCCCCATTCTCTCACCTTTCCAGGAGGGTTATTATGTATGCCACCTTAGATCGTTTGGTGGAAAAATTATGAGTCTTGTATGTTTAAGAACAACAGAACACTGTGACCCTAACACCTGCTGCTCCTTTCTATCTCAGTCATACGTAGGTGGGGCGGGAAGGCGTGGCTCATGGGGTGCGGGTAAAGTAGCAACTGGAACAGGAGCGACAGGAGCTGGGGTCTGTGAGGCATGCATCTGATGAATCTGAACAGTTAGGGAGGTGCAGGTATAAGTGACAGTACTGAGAGTTTCAATGACCTATTAAATGTCTTGCTGGTGCGTGCCAAGAGGAGCCCCCCGGCTTTCAAGTGCAGATCTTCTTAAAAAATCTAGTTTGGACGCGAATGAAATAACAAATTACAGACCGATTTCAAACCTTCCGTTCATATCAAAAATATT
>JAOVVA010063501.1:0-13691 GCA_028565275.1 Leiocassis micropogon
AGCCATTTGCATTGGGCAGCAAGGAAGCTCACTCGTCTCTCCAAATCCCTTCGTAGCAGTGAAAAACGCTACAATATTATGACTAACACAACAATACTGCTACTAGAATAAGCCCGAGTGGTCAGTGCGGCAGTGCCGCAGACGCTGTTCCTGATCCAGACTGACTGAGTTAACCCTCTGGGGTCTGAGGTGATTTTGGGTCCCCTGAGATGTTTTGACATGTCCTGACATTTGTGCTCATTTCAGCTACTTGTATTGACCACCATGTATTTTTGTATTCAGCACAAACTGTGCTACAATAATATGTGAGAAAGATGGATGTACATGCTTGCATTTTTTTGAGAAAAAAATATTATGCGTTGTTAGTTAGTTTTGGAGAAAAAAATATAGATGAAATAAGGTCCAAAAAACTACACTAACTGGGCCTAAATAAGACTTTTGAGTAACCGGACTTGCAGGCTAGAATATTTACTTTACAATTATGTGAAAATTATTCTGTTCTCTCATTCACAGAAAACATTACAATGATTTACATTTTGTTAAGTCAGTTTTTGGGTCAGCACTGCTGTATGCATAGGAGTGACAATGGCCATGAATATTTATGCAAATCTCACCTGGAGAGACAAAAGACACTCCCCCACTGGCTAATGTTCCCGCATCAAGGTAGAAATTCTTTTACAAAAATTAAAAGGTTAGCATACATTCTCCAAAGCAAACCGATGGGCAATTGATACAATAGCCTATGTGTCTATATCTGCTGATGGCCCATAGAATGCATAAATATCTGTTGATCGGCTGTAGACCACACACTTTTACAGCATTTCAAGCATTTACACCTCATTTATGACATTACATCGAAGACAGACAGAGACAAAAGAAAGAACGCGCACACTGTTTATTTTCCTTATTTTGCAAAAGCACACACTTTTGTTGTTATTGTGAGTGTGCACAAAAAAGTAGACACCTAACAGATTCGAATGGTGTATAACACTTATTTGTGTGACCAAAATCAACAGAGTATTCTTAGTGTCTTTTGCACTGATAAGACGCTGGTCACGCCGGCATTACCGGCGACCTCAGAGGGTTAATCAGGTGCAGAAGAATGATTGTGTTGAATGCTGAACTAAAGTCTATGAACAACTTTCATATATACGTGTCCTTATTTCCCAGTTGTGGGAGAACCAGATGGAGTGTGGTGGCAATGATGTCATCAGTTGAGTGGTTGGGATGTTACACAAACTGCAGGGGGTCCAGTGTAGTAGCCAGGTTAGGATTTGCCTTAGGATGAGCTTCTCAAACCACATTATCATACCGGTTGTGAGTGCAACAAGACAGTAGACACTGAGGCTGGACACTGGGGATTTCTTACATAAAGGAACAATGGTCGTGGAGTACTGTTCAGACAGATGTTGGAGATGTCCATGAGAATTTCTGCTAGCTGGTCTGTACATCCTTTGAGCACTCTGCCAGGAATATTGTCTGGTCCAGCAGCCTTCTGTGGGTTGACTATGTAGAGCTTTCCTCAGATTTACATTTACATTTAGGCATTTGGCAGACACCCTTATCCAAAGTGACTTACATTTTTATCTCATTATACATCTGAGCAGTTAAGGGCCTTGCTCAAGGGCCCAACAGTGGCAACTTGGTGATTGTGCGGTTTGAACCTTGGACCTTCTGAACCATAATGCCTAATGGCCATAATGCCATAACCACTGAGCTACCCCTGACTGTCGCACATTACCTCAAATCACTGAGCTACCATCAGCTATGGTAAGACAGAGTACCTGGTCATTGGCAGGAGGGATGGTCTTCCTTCCTGCCACATCATTCTGTGCCTTAAATCAGGTATAAAAGTTGTTAGAGAGCATCTGGATCGACGTCATCACTGTCATGGAAGTTGCTGTGTATTCCCTGGCCACGTGCATTCTTTGCCTTGCTGATGGCCAAGGAAAGTTTGGCCCTCACCTTTTCCCTTTTACCTTTGCAGTCATCCATGGTTTCTGGTTGGAGCATATGGAGATGGTCTTGGAGACAGTGACATCATCAATGTATTTGCTGTTAGAGCTAGTTACTGCTATGTACACATCTAAGTTAGTGGAACTGTTTGAACATGTACCAGTCCAAATAGTCCAGAGAGCAGAGTTGGCATCCGATGGCCAGGTTTTCACCTGCCTTAGAACCAGTAAGGAGTGCCTGAAAAGCTGTCTGTGTTTATGCTGGAATTAGCATAAGGACAAAGTGGTCTGAGTGGCCGAGATGGGGCCGGGGTTCCTCACAGTACGTTCCGGGAATATTTGTGTGAACAAGATCCATCGTGTTCATTTCTCTTTGCTGCAAAGTCCACATGCTGTGAGAATTTAGGGTGCAATGACTTTCAACCATTTTCGTGCCTAAAATCTCTGCTGAGAATAAAAAGTCCATCGGAGTGTGTATAGCGCAGTTAACTTATAGCCAGTTCACTTTAGCATTAGCACTGGGTGGAATGTATACAGCTACTGCTGTGGATTCCCATGTTAAAGGCATTATATTTCACCAAAAACATTAACAGGATTGAAAACCAGCAATAAAAAGTTTTGCCAGTGAGACTCACTACTTATTTTATAGATCCGATTAATATTTAACCAGATAAATTCATTACGAGCCGCCTCATTATTCAGAAAGCTTTATTCAGTATGAATATCAGGGAGACAGGAAGCACACGCCTACTGCATCCTCTCAGACTCCTGAGTATAATGACAAATAGCAGGTGGGTTCAAGTGTTAAAAATAAACTGTGATCTTGCAAAAGCGACATGTCATAAAAAATAGTTACTGGCTTCAAAAGATTTGATTCTGCAGGCTAAAAGCGACATGTGAGTAAGGCATGAATAATAATAAAAAAACATTATATGAAATAAAATGAACAAAAAAGAAATCTGTATGCTTTTAAAGAAGATCACAGGGAAGATCACTTTGAAATACTTTTTGAGTAGATTTTTTTGTAGCCTACCCTTTGTGAAGTGTGTGTGTGTGTGTGTGTGTGTGTGTGTGTGTGTGTGTGTGTGTGTGTGTGTGAAACAAGATTAAATCACTTTATTAAGGCTTTACAGAGGACACTTAATAAAATGAAGGTATACAGAAATATACTGAAATATAGAAAGATGATGCTACCTTTTCTATAATGTTCTCCATCATACAAAATGATTATATTTAAAACATAATTGATCTACAGTATATAAATACCTCAAAGCAGGTAATTGTTGAAGGTACGTATGAAATAATGTATTATCAGTTTCTTCAGTTACTTCAGCTGGAGCATTAACACACATATTGTATTTTGGAAGAGCTTTAGGATATGTGTTAACTTGTTAATGACGTAGTAAAATATGGGACTTTTAAAAGATAAAAAACAAAAAGATTTATAATTTAAAAGGAATTAATTCTGGCTCTCTCATCAGTCATTCTTTTTCTTTTTCTTTTTTCTAAAAAATAATAAAACAAACAATGCCTGAACATTTTGTGAGGACCTTACAGCTTTACCTCTAACTGTTACAAAGCACTGGCACTGGAGACTCCTTCTATAGCTGTTAAATCAACATCTCTTCACTACTGTATGTCAGCATTCACACGCATCATTAAATGCATTTATGCAAAGCATCCACTGTACCTGTGAATGATTGTTACCATAGTAACCCTATGCTATTTAATGAGTCTCTTAATATACACCTGCAACACAAAACAAGACCTTCTAACCAATCAGAGTCCGCACGTAAACAATGAGGTGGTAAAACAGATTATAACCGACTTCTCATCCAGTACATTCTGACACTTCAGTGTGTGTTCTTTCTTACAGTTTCTGTTATAGATGCAGTTTCACATGTTGCTTACACCTTTAATAAACATACAGTTGTGTGTGTGTGTGTGTGTGTGTGTGTGTGTGTGTGTGTGTGTGTGTGTGTGCGCGCGTGTGTGTGTCTTTTTTCTTTTTACTGAGCAGATCAGAGTGTTCACACCCACACAGTGACATGTTTCCATGGAGAGTGCAGGAAGGAGAGCTGCACATGAATATTCAGGGCTGCAAAACGGAGTCGCCGTCTCTGGGGGAAAATTACGGCCAAAATTATGAGCTGACGTACCAAAAGATGAGGAGGGGAAAGAGAGCGAAACAGAAAGAGAGAAACAGAAAAACAAGTCAGAGAGCATACAGAAGAGAGACAGAGAGAGAGAGAGAATGTGAAAGCAGGATATATATATAGAGAGAGACAGAGAATGAAGATATATAGAGAGGCAGAGAGAGTTCCTATATAATTGGATGGAGATGAAGAGAGATCAGTCTTCTGACACCAGTTCTACAAATTCACTGTAAGAAAACTAAATCATCTGTCTACAAAGATTGCTTGCTGCCAAATTTAAGTCCTGCCAGTGTTTATTTATGTTTTGGTTTTGAATATGTTTTGTTTGTATGTTCTCTTTTTACTAATAGAATAATAATCTGGCTGCACTGGGCACTTTAATTTCAGATTGGAATGGGGTGGAGTAACAAAATGACTGACATGAGGCCCATCCCTATTTCTATATATATATATGTCTATATGTCTAATTCCACAAGACCTCTGCTGTGGTATCTGGCATTAAGGTGTCAGCAACAGATCTTTCTGAGACCTGCAAATGGCAAGGTGGTGCACTAATGGATCAGATTTGTTAGTCCCGGACGTCCCACACATACTCAATAGATTGAGAACTGGGGAACTTAAAGACCAAGTCAATGCCTTAACCTATTTGTCCTGTTCCTAAACTGTGTTATCCTTCTGAGGGATTCCAATGCATCAATAATTAATTGGTCTATAAAAATTTAGTGTTTTACGTGTCAAAGTAGCATCAGTATAATTGCCAGGACCCAGGATTTTTCAGCCAAACATTACTCAGAGCATCACACTGTCTGCATTGGCTTACCTTCTTCCCATACAGTACTGCATCCAGGTGCCATCCAGATGTAAAAGAAAATGTGATCCCTCAGACCAGGCCACCTTCTTCTATTTCTCCATCGTCCAGTTCTGACATTCACATACCCACTGTAGGAGCTTTCAACAGTGGACAGGGGTCAGTATGGGCACTCTGACCAGTCCCATACATACAATAGGAAGCTGCAATGCACTATGTGCTCTGACACCTTCCTATCAGAGCCAGAAATAACCTTTTTGGCAAATTGTGCCGCCATTGCCCAAAGAGGCTAGCCTTTGTTTCCCATGTGTGTTAAAGAGCCTTGGGTGCCAATAACTCTATCACCAGTTCACTGGTTGTCCTTTCTTGGACTCGTTTTGGTAAGTACTAACCACTGCACATCAGTCACAACCCAGAAGACCTGCCATTTTAAAGATGCTTTAACCCAGATCTTTAGCTCTTCCCTTTCTTAAGTCATATATTGAAATGTCCCTATAGCTAATCCCTGGTCCACTCACGTCAATTAATCAGTGATATAAATCTGTATTATTTAAATTAACCTCAACGGAGCGTTTGCCCCGGATCCCAAGCTTATTCATGTTTAGAATAATAGAATCGCTGAATTATAGACGTTAGAGTTTTAGAAATGGCAAGACTGAAAAGAAAAAGAAATGAGAGAAAGGGAAAAGGATGATTGAGAGGTCTGAGTCAGAACAAGTGTGGTAAAAGAGATATCATGGTGGAAGGTAGGAAGAAAGGGAAAGAAAATACAAGGTCATGGTAAAGGAGTGAGTGGAGGAGCTGGAGGCTTGTACGCAGTGCGCTGACTAACAGCTCAGTACTACACACACACACACACGCACACACAAAATGCACACAGCCTCCTTTTTATTCACACACAAATTCAGCTTGAATTACACATTCTGATTCTCCTCTCTCTCTCTCTCTCTCTCTCTCTCTCTGACATCATTATTAGTCACACAGCCCTGTTTTTGTCTACACGGAATTTCATTTCATAAGCATAAAATATCAGTCATGGATATTTGCTCCTGTTCTATTGTGTTTAAAGAAAACCTTTCCCACAATGAACATCGCTCTTTCTGACGTGTGCGGTGTGTTTGTGTACAGTGTTTTTCATCAAGCGTCTCCTTCCTCATTCACACCTCGCACGCTTAATAGGGTCTGAGACTCTGCGTAAATGTCAGCTGTCTTCTGCTCCAGCGTCTGCTTTCTGCACCTGACCTTTCCCGTAATTGTGCAAATTGAAATCAAATGAAAGGCCGCCTCCAAAAAAACGTTTTCTTCTGTCGCAAACATAAATCAACAACAGTTATTTGCGGCGCTGACCGGTTATGGGAAAAAAATACACATTTCATGTGTGAGTAATACAGTATGTGACCAGATGTATTAAAAAAATTAAATAGAAAGATAAAAAAGCATGTAGAAGTGCATTATAAAGTAATATACCATTAGTATTTGGTATTCAGACCTGGGTGGCTTAGTGGTTAGCACTGTCGCCTTGCACCTCCAGGGTCCAGGTTTGATTCGCGCCTTGGATCTGTGTGCATGGAGTTGTTCTCCCCGTGGTTGGTGGGTTTCCTCCAGGTACTCTGCTTTCCTCCCACAGTTCAAATACATGCAGATTAGGCTTATTGGTGTTCCTAAATTGTCTGGTGTGTGGATATGTGTGATGGATTGGCACCCCATCCAGGGTGTACCCTGCCTCATGCCCTAGGTCTCCTGGGATAGGCTTCAGGCCCCCTGTGACACACTATACAGGATGAAGTGAAATATGATGGTAGTGAGTAAATACAGTATTCAGACCTCTACAGAGTCCAGAAGGTCTATGTAAGAATAACAAATTTTGTGCTTGTAAGATCACAGCAACATTTTCGCAAATATTGAAGTCTTTATTATAATACAAAGTGGTCACATTGACAAATAAATACCATACACACATATGATCAGCTGTTTTTCTGGTTGTTTCTGGTTGCTTCTCCGTTTTTTTCTATATAGGCATTTTGTAAGTTGTACAAATGTTTTTGTGACATCATTCCTGTATTTCAGTAGCGGTAAAATTAAGTGCTTTAAACATAATGATGACTTAGGTTCTACCTCACATAATAAAAAACCCAAATGCATATTCTGATATCTGAAACCTTCATGTCCACACACACCAGCAGGGCTTCCATATACAGTAACAAGTTGTTTTTCTTTTTTTATTTGTTTGACCAGTTTGCGTTTTGGGCATGTGCTGCTTGCGATTTGAAATTTAATATATCATTACATGAGTGCTTTTTTAGTTTGTGAGTTTGTTTATTTATTTATTTATTTACTAAGGGGTGGAGCCAGATGTTGTAAACCTTTCATGGCTTTGCCCAAATCATGGGGCTTTTTAATATTTAGTTCTGACCAGTCAAGTACCAGTATTAGACCAATTCTTGGTATTTAAGTGGCTGAAAGTGTATTATAGTTCTCTCTGTGAACAAACTGTCGCCTTGCACCTCCAGGTCCGGGTTTGATTCCTGCCTCGAGGTTTATGCGCATGGAGATTGCATGTTCTCCCCGTGCTTGGTGAGTTTCCTCCCACACTCCAAAAACATGCAGATTAGTCTAACTGGTGTTCCAGAATTGCCCGTAGTGTGTGAATGTTGACTGGAGGTTCCGCCATGGCCATAAAATGGGAATAAATACAATGGTCACGACCAGTGGCCTTTATGCTTTCTAGTTGGACTACATCTACTGTAGGTTCCTAGATGGATGAATATAGATAGGCACAAAACAGGTGATGTCACTAATTAGTTCAAACATATCTGCTTCAAGATTTGTGTTAATTAAAATCAATTGGTTTAGTTAATTAATGAAACAAATATTTGGCAGGACTTTTACTTTCTAAGGCTGGGGTGTCCACCTGAAACTCAGGAATTCTCAAATGAAATGTGAATTTCTGTGGCACGGTCTTCACGAAGCAATCAAGCAGGCATGGATTGAGCGAGTGACATCAGAGTACTGCAGTCGTCTTTTTGACTCTATGCCCAGCCGGATCCAGCAGGCTTTAAATAATAAATTACTCCATACTAAATATTGATTGTTTTTTATAACAGTTTCATTGCAGAAGATAAGAAATTATCCTTATTATCTTGATTGTCGTTATTTTTTTTATTTTTTAAATTGAGAACATCATTAAAACATTTAATTTCACTCTTGTCTCAATACTTTTGGCCACTGCTGTAATGAACAGTGTCGGTGAGGACCTATATTAGGCCACATTTCCCCAGTAATAGAACTTTTGCTCCCTTGATTTGCCATTTCCAAAAGGCACATTAACTCACAGTGGTAATTGGTAACCCACATGTGGTGTGAAAACAAGTCAGCAGTAACAGTTTAAAAGATGTGGGAACTTCTTTCCTGATTAAGCAGATGGTGAACAGTATCAGGATGTGTTCCCCCTGCTATAATGAAGCTGTTATAAAGATGAGGCATAAAAACTTGTGAGGGTTTTTATTATCTCTGTTTAACAGTGACATTGGAGAAACTGTATTCATCATGATCAAAACTAATCAGATTTAAATTCGGCTTAACACCCAGGCAACAGATCTCTCTCTCTCTCTCTCTCTCTCTCTCTCTCTCTCTGACAAATTATGCAACTGAAATAATAATAATAATAATAATAATAATAATAATAATAATAATAATAATAGTAATAATAATAATGATAATAATAATAATGTGAAGAAAAAAATTTACAATTGTGAGTTATTGTGTCTTTCAGAAATGATAAAATCTTTTGGTTATAAAATAACATTGACATGGATAAGCTGAAAGTTTCCCCACAACACTGTGTATAAAAATAAAAATCATCACTCAGAGTTATTTTTTTATTTATAATATTCAAGATGAAAATATGTTCTCACAAAGCACTCAGGAAACGGGAAGTGATTTAATTCTGAAAATAATGTAATAGAGATTCAATTATTTGTCACACAGACACAGAGCCCCTGGAGCAGATCAGGTTAAGGGCCTTGCTCAAGGGCTCAACAGTGGCAGCTCGGCGATGCTTTGGCTTGATCCCCCGACCTTCCGGTCAGTAGCGCAGAGCTTTAACCATTTGAGCCACCACAAAACAAATAGGAAATCAGTGGTTGTGTTAACAGCAATAAAAACACAAGATGTGTCTACTGTGTGTTTTACTGCTTCCTGTAGAACTTTAGTGGTACGAGGACAACATCTTGGGGACTAGCCTTTCTGAGAACATGCCCTCCCTTTGTGGTTGTCATGCGGTGTGAGGGTGAAGGGAACATCTCGCACTCTCATCATCTATATTGCTTTATTCTGTATTCAGGGTTGCGGGGGACCAGGAGCCTATTCCAGGGCATTTAGGGGACGAGGACAGGGTGCCAATCCATCACAGGGCACTCACACACTTATTCACACACTATGGGCCATTTAGAAATGCCTAATCTAAAAGTCTAATCTGCAGGTCTTTGGACCGTGGGAGGAAACCGGAGTACCCGGAGGAAACCCACCAATCACGGGGAGAACATGCAAACTCATTTTCTTTCACTTAAACTAATGGCTAGTGGAAAAAAATCCCAGACAGTATAAAAACCATAAAAGCCCAGAAATCTGACTTGAGTCAAGTGTGTAACATGATTCGAAATATGAGAAACTTTCCCTATGTAAAGATTCCCAAAAGCTTGTAGAAGTAGCTTGCGGCCCATTTTATCCGGCAGATGCTTTCGTCCAAATCCCACCATCTAAACGCAAAGCTGAGCATTTAAGAGTTGTGTCAACAGTGTCAGTCTGGAAAAAGCTGTGGATTTAAACTCACTTTATCAACATACAGAATTGTAATCACCGACAGAGAAATACAACATCTGCTATCGCAGCGCCCCCTACTGTTCTTCCTCTGAGACAGGCGATGATCCAAAGCTACAGCTTGCTGTAAAACACTAATTATTATTTTCTATTTAATCCCAGAGCAGCTCACGCATTGCCACGGCTCGATGGATTTTTCTGTACATTATCTCGTATATGCACACACACACACACACACACACACACACACACACACACACACACACTCAAGGACAGTGTTCTACATAGTGCACATACAGGGACGTCAAAGTTAGAATAAAACAGTCAATTAAATCCTTCTGCTCTCTCAAACAGTATTAAGTTAGTAATTAGCTTAGTGCAGCTCCTTCTCCTCCCATGCTGTAATAAAGCTACTCAAGTTTTTTCTCAGTCTGACATTGCGAGTAATAAGATGAAAACTGAGCGGGCTGTGTTGAAAAAGAGACTTGCAGGTCAGCAAATACAGACACAGCCCTATAGTCAAATTAAAACAGACGTCAAGCGATAACCTTATAATCACTGCTTCACGTGAAGGTGCTTGAGACGAGCTGTGTAAACATACATGGCAGTTTAAATCCTGCCCGACGTGCCCAAGTGGTGTTAATAAATCTAATATAGTGTGCTTTAAATAATATTACTCGCCGCCAAACATTACATTAAAATAGACGCAGTGTTTTAAACCCCATGAGATGAAAAGAGTAACAAAGGACGCAGCCGTTTCTCTACCAATACAATTAACGCATTAACACATTTATCACTTCTGCATTACTACAGCGCTAATTGCAAGCTCTTTATTTAAAACTGAATTTAATTAAAGCCCTCCGACTGCATAAATGACACTGAGTGCTAATTTCATCTTTTAAATATGTTTCGCAACACGGGAAGCTTCTGGATTCGGGTGTAGAGAACACACACACACACACACACACACACACACACACACATACACACACAGGGGAAATCAGGAAATTAGGAAATTGCATTGAAACCCAGAATGATGATGATGATACACTGCCATGAAAGCATCCGAAACAAAACAAAAATCTCATTTTGCATTCACAACGGCTCGATCGTTTCACATCAGTAATTCAATATGGTCTGTGTAAAGGCATAAAAGGTTCACTGCCAGAGTGACATCATAAATTTAATGAACTGATATGTAATTATAAATGACAGGAAAAAGCACAACATGAATAAGCATTTAAATATGCACCAAGATGTATTTCTGTATGAAGAAGCATTCATTGAATATTGTTTGCGCTCAGAGATTTAAAGCCAAATATTTGTCCATCCTTTCATCCATCAGTCGTCTGATAGAAAACTGTAATTTTCATGTTCATGTTGCCTGACTGCACGGTATGTATTGTTTCCATCCAATGTTTTATCCTGTTTTAGTGTAAAAGATAAGCAAAGGAGCAAAAAATAAATAAAATAAATAAAAATGCAAAAATGTTGATCTGCCACAAAATGGGTGTTCAAGTCAAACCAGGACTGATGAAATTTCTCTTAGGCACAGTAAATATTTAAATGGTGCCAAAGTTTAAAAGAAGGCTGTACATCTGTGAATGACAATCACAGAGAGGCTGCAGTCATTCCTGTGAACAATCCAGTAAGTGGAACGGCTTGTGGAACAGATGCATCTGTATGTGTGAACTGTACACACACTCATTCACCAACACCACTTGATGTTACAGGAACTCGGCTGTGAGTTATTGCTACATCCCCAATACAGTCCTGACCTCACTCCAAGACATTTCCACATGTTTGAGCCATTGAAGGAGTTCCTGGGAGATCAGGGTTTTAGACTTCATGCAGGCTTTGGGGTACTGAGAAACCTTCTAACTTGATGGTATCAAGATAAACAAGCGTGAAACATTGGGATAAGTGCATTAATGTAATAATGGGAGGTTTTACTCTCTGTTCTTTTATGATGCCCTGCTTTGACTTGAGCACCCTCATGTTTTTTCACAATTTATCTATAATAATTGTAACTTTGCCAGATTAGAGTGTGATGGGCAAGAAAGACGAATTTGATGGACATTTGAAAGGATGTTTCAGCAGTTTGTTATATAAACCAATATGTGAGGCTTAACCACAAATAAAACAGAACCATGAAGTAAAAAAAAAGTAGGAAGCTGGAAGGAAACCAGTAACAGCCAAATGACAAGAGAAAACAGGATATAAGGACTTCAGAAAAGCTAGATGAACAATCAGAAATACAATCAGGAAACTGAAACTGATAAAGGCAACAGCATATAGGGAAAAAAAGTGTCAGGGTGAGAGGTCATGGGTAAGTGCAGTGCAGTGTGGAGAACTGACGGAATGATGAGTCTTTTATAGAACTGGTAATGAGCAGGAAATGATGTTCATTGGTGATTCAGGGTGCTGAGTGTGTTATGGTGTGAGCTGTGGGAAGAGCTTGGCCTGCCGACTGGACCAATTTTACTTTGCCATAATTCTCATCAGGCAGTGGTTAGCACTGTTGCCTTGCACCTCCAGGGTCCGGGTTTGATTCCTGGTCAGGTTCGATTCCCGTCTTTGTGAGCATGGAGTTTGCATGTTCTCCCCATGCTTGGTCGGTTTCTTCCGGGTACTCCGGTTTCCTCTCACAGTCCACAGACCTGCAGATTAGGCTAATTGGCATTCCCAAATTGCCCGTAGTGTGTAAATGTATGTGTGCCCTGCAATAAATTGGCACTTTAGTGTACTCCACCTCATGCCCTAAGTCTCCTGGGACAGGCTGCAGGCCTCTCATGACCCTGAATACAGGATAAAGCGGTATAAATGATGAGTGAGTAATTCCCATCATTCTTAATAATTCAAGTGTCACGGCTCCTGAGTGGTGCAACAAAAAAGCGTTCATGAGTTAGAATAGTAGTGATTCCACAGCCATCCATGGGAAAGAATCGTAGAGAGCAAAACTGGCAGAGGAGTTCCATCTAATTAGTTCTAATCAATCAACCCAGTGGCTGGGTAATATGGGGTGTGGCTATAACCAAATAAATGTATAAAGGTCTTTTACAGTGCTGTTACATGGAAAAATCCGCTTCTCAGAGGTAACAATGGTAATTTCACTTTATCCCACCAACCACTAGCTAAACACCCCTGAAAGTTTTTAATTCCTTTAAGCAAGTCTACTGCTCTCCCAAATCAATTATATCGACACTAGTTAATCGTAAGGATGTTGGCGTTCATGCAGGTGGATAACACATCCTGCAAGTGTGATATACCACCATTTAACAGCAGTTAGAAAAGGTACAGCTGGTTGGCATCACATGTCTCAGAGGATGCACAAGATATCTTTCACCTGACCTGTTGACTGACGGCAGGAGCCTTAAGATGACCTGAATCAAAGAGAAAATCCTGATAAATAATGTTTTCGAAAGCATGTTTTTTGTCCTAAATAACAATTGAAAATTTGGGGGTTTATTGCTCATCCGTATAAAAGTGCTAGTTTTGCTATTAAAGGATCAGTAGTATCTCCTGTCTTTAGTATCTTCTAATTCATCGGCTCACAACCTTTCCTGCACACTGTATTGTTTTCTCAGCTCCCAGCAGACCTGATTTAACTAATTAGCTAATTAGCAACCTTTTCGGAATTGAAGTGGGTGTGATAGAGCAGGATAAACACTAAAACGTGCATGGCAGGTGGTCCTCCAGGACCAGGGGCGAGAAACACTCTTCAAAATAATACCATCGCAGATTGTGTTTGTTTTAATGAAAGGAATGAAAGACTTCCAGGGGTGTTTAGATAGCGGTTATAAGAAAATAATCATCGGTGCGTGGTGGGATGAAGTGGAATTACTATTGTTACCTCTGTGAAGTGGATTATTTCCATCAAGAAATAGCACTGTAATATATCTCTATACATTTATCTAATTACAATTATGTTTACAAAAAGTAAAAATTCTTTTA
>JAOVVA010063512.1:0-13690 GCA_028565275.1 Leiocassis micropogon
ACTAAAAGGCTTATTCACAACCACATTTCAGCCATTCACACACATGCATTGTGCTATGTTGTTGGTACACACTTTCATTTTTCATCTCCCCTTTGATAAATATTCATCTTTGTAGTCTTTTTGCACACGCGCGGTTGCGTTACAGTAATAATAAGAATAATAACAATAATAAATTCGGAGCACTACTACTAATAATAATAATACTGAATGGAGAAAGCGTAGTTAAATAAGTATCATCATTGAAGGAGAGAAGAAAATGAAAAACAAATACATATCAGTATTTACAGTTTGAGCTCGACACGTTTATGCGCTCTTTGTCACTTGCTGTCAATGGCCGCCTAAGAGACATAACACATTTTCGGCTTCAGTAGACACAATACTTCAGACTAAAACATGACTGCCCCCTACAGGTAATGAAGGGCATTTTCACAGCTTGCCGCGCAGCGTCGCGGGATCCCTTTCCACGAAAAGTGCGTTTTTAATGGCGACATCTGTACTTCGCGAAGCGCGACCAGCGCCCTTCTCTGACACAGCGGGAAATTGCAAGGGTTTCCTGCTACTGTGCTCCCTGGCGTTCGCCATGCAACCTACATTATATCCTACAGATTAGACAAAGATAGCATATGTCATTTCCCTCTTGTCTGGGCAGGCCCCGCAATGGGTGGAATCAATCTGGTCACGGGGGGACCGGTAACAGAATCATACGACCTCTTCAGGGACCACTTCAAGGAAGTTTTTAAACGATCTGACAGCGAGGTGTCCGCAGGAGAGCAACTATACCATTTGAAACAAGGTAACCTATCACTTCAAGAGTATGCATTACGTTTTCATACTTTAGCAGCGGCGAGTGGATGGAACGAGCAGGCGCTCCTAACCACCTATCGCCAGGGGCTAGAACCTAATCTACGGCTCATGCTTGCTACCTACAATGACGACATGGGGTTAGAGCGTTTCATTCAGCTCTCCATACGCTGTTCAGCATGGCTCGCCTCTTGCCGTACCAACACCGGGAATGTGGCCGTCCCTCTGCCTGGACAACAGATGATGGCAGAAAACCGAGAACCAATGCGAACCAATGCTCCTGGATAGGGGAAGGATCACTCTGACTGAGAGACAAAGACGGTTGACCCAGGGTCTCTGCCTGTACTAAGTAAGTGCCCCATTCGTCCACCTCGTTCTATGGTGAGTTCGATTTCAGCTAAAGTTGATAAATTACAACCTCTCACCACCAATGTGAGCCTCACTGCTTTTCATGTAACTGTTTCAGTGGCAGCTCTACTCGACTCTGGGTCAGCTGGCAACTTCATCTCCAGGGAATTGTGCTGATACCTCAAACTCAAGAACACCCCGACAGAGAAAGTATACCAGGTCCAATCTATAACCGGGAAACCCCTATCTAAAAGGTCTGTACATCAGCTCGCTGGCCCCGTCAGACTACAACTTGGCCTATTCCATCAAGAGGAGATCATGTTGCTAGTCTTGTAAGTATCTTCCTCCGACGTCGTCCTGGGACACCCTTGGTTAATCAAACATGATCCTATCCTCTCTTAAACCTCTGGAGAGGTACTTAAGTGGGGAAGAAGCTGCTCTATCACATATTTCCCCACACTACCAATAAAACCTTAGTCATTACAGATCCAAATGACCTCAATCGAAAACCCAGTGGAGCAACAATCTGTGAAAATTCCTCCTCAGTACTCTTCATTTTTCTAACATCTTCTGCCCCAAAAGAGTGACCCAACTACCACCACATCGGCCTTGGGACTGCGCCATCGAGTTAATCCCCGGAGAACCGCTACCCCATGGACGCATTTATCCACTATCTCTCCCGGAGCGGAAAGCCATGGAAGATTACATCTCAGAGGTGACTCAACAGGGCTACATTCGCCCCTCAACTTCACCAGCTGCCTCCAGCTTCTTCTTCGTGGCAAAAAAAGATGGTGGCTTACGTCCCTGCATAGACTTCCGTACACTCCTAACACTCCTACTGTAACCAAGCTACAGTAAAATTTCTCTATCCATTACCCCTGGTTCCAGCAGCTCTATAATGTCTCCGCAGAGCAAAACTCTTCACCAAACTAGATCTTCGGAGCGCATACAACCTGGTTCGAATAAGAAAGGGGGATGAATGGAAAACAGTTTGTAACACCTACCGGTCACTACGAGTATCTGGTGATGCCATATGGGCTGGTCAACGCACCTGCAGTCTTTCAGAACTTTATGCATGAGGTTCACCGAGATTTCCTCCATTGATTTGTCATCGTGTACATCGACGACATTTTAATATTCTCCAAATCAGAGTCGTAACATCACCGTCATGTCAACCAGGTACTCCAACGCCTAAGGGAGTTCCAATTGTTCCTTAAAGCCGAGAAATGTTCCTTCCACCTGTCGTCAGTTCATTTTCTCGGTTAGAGAGAGAACCGAGATTTAGGAGTTAGGAGACCGGGAATTACTAGCAATAAAAATGGCATTGGAGGAATGGAGACATTGGCTGGAGGGAGCCTCACAACCATTTCTAGTAATGATGGATCACAAGAACCTCCAATATTTAAGGGATGCAAAACGACTCAATCCACACCAAGCAAGGTGGGCCATGTTCTTCACTTGGTTCGATTCCAAGATCTCCTACCTACCGGGTATGAAGAACATCAAGGCGGATGCTCTCTCATGCTTGCATGCACCCAGTGAATCCACTGAGGAACTCGTGTCAATACTCCCTGAAAAGATGTTTGTTAACCCCATTCAATGGGAACTACCTTCATTCATATCAGAACCGGCTCCGGTACCTCCACCAGACTCTCCACCACTCCGCCGTTTCATTCTGGAGAAGGATCATAATCCCCTCATTCAATCAATACACTGTTCGTTGGGCACCGGGCATCCGGGGATCGACAGAACCCTCTCACTGCTACAAGAATGCTTCTGGTGGCCCAACATGGAAAAAAATGTGAGAAGGTATGTCAAGGGATGCCAAGAATCTGCCATGTCTAAGACTCCTCGACACTTAGCGGCCGGAAAGATCACGCCCCTGCCCATTCCTCGACGCACTTAGGAGTAGACTTCATCATGAATCTGCCTGAATCTGAGGAACATACCTGTGTACTGGTCATTGTAGATAGATTCTCGAAAGGATGCCGACTGATCCCTCTCAGAAGCCTGCCAAATGTTATTGAAACTGCAGAACTACTCTTTAACAGGGTCTTCCGTTATTACGGGATTACGGAGGACATCGTCTCTGACCGAGGAACCCAGTTTATATCCCGAGTCTGGCGAGCATTCTTTCTAGGTGTGACCGTGTGACCGTGAGTTTGTCCTCGGGGTATCATCCTCAAACCAATGGGCAGACAGAGCGAAAAATTCAGAAGATTGGTCAGTTCCTTCGCACCTTCTGCCACGGTCACCAGACTTCCTGGAATCAGTTCTTGGGCTGGGCCGAGTATGCCCAGAATTCCCTTCGCCAATCTACCACAGGTCTCACCCCCTTCCAGTGTATCCTGGGTTATCAACCTCCGTTATTCCCCTGGAACAGGGAACTGTCGGATCTCCCGGCAGTCGATTACTGGTTCCGGGAGAGTGAGAGAGTCTGGGAAGAAGCACATCACCACCTGCAGAGAGCTGTACGTAGGCACAAGACCAATGCCAACCGACATAGATCCACCGCTCCAATCTACCAACCTGGAGATAAGGTATGGCTCTCGACTAGAGACATGCGCCTATGACAGCCCTGCAAAAAGCTTAGCCCCAGGTATGTCGGTCCCTTCCTGAAACAACTCAATCTGGTAACGTACAGGTTACAATTGCCCTCACATTTCCGAATTCATCCTACCTTTCATGTCTCGCTGTTAAAACCTTACCAAAATCCTGTCGTTCCTCCCACAGAGCCTGGCCCTGAAGAAGGAGCACCCCCTCCTCCGATCATCGTAGATGAAGGTACCATCTACTGAGTCCGAGACATCCTGAATTCCCGATGCAGTGGTGTCCGCCTAGAGTACCTTGTAGACTGGGAAGGATACGGTCCTGAGGAAAGATCCTGGGTGCCTCGCGACGACATCCTTGACCCCACGCTATTGGAAGTGTTTCATAACACTCACCCCGATCGTCTGGCACCCAGAGGACGAGGTAGACCACCACGACGTCAGAGAGGTTGACTCTCAGGAGCGGGTCATGGAGGAGGGGGTAATGTCACAGTCAGGCCAGACTCCGAACCCAATCAGACACCTCGCCCTTTATCACCAGAGTATTAATCACAATCACCTGTCTCCAATCTGCGCTAGCACATAAAAACCACACACCACGCTTCAGTCAGTGTCCGGGTTCGTACCCATGAGTGTGGACTCAACTTCCGACGTACAAGTAAGAAGATAAATACTTACCTTTGCTTTCAGAAGTAATCCAGTCACTGTCCCTGAGTGCTTCTCTCCGCGTCGCTGTGGTGTGTGGTTATATCCGTCTCCCGTCATCTTTTGGTTTGGCTCTCTATCACTCTGTGTTCCCTCAAAAAGGAGAAGATAAATCAAAAGTTGATCCTTGCTCTCCCTAGGTTCACTGTTACATGATATGATAAGTCTCGTAAACTGCGGTGATTTGCTTCAGTAAAAATTAAAATGACTCATCTTGATACTTACCTTTGTGTGGAGTCCATCTTTGTTACAGATTGCTGTTGCAGGGAAATAATTATGGAAATGCGATGCTATCAACCTAAAGTGCATTATCTTTTAATATTCCTGAGTTACTGATTTGAAGGTTGGTGGTTTGTGCCCCAGCTCTACCAGATTGATGCCATTGGGTGCTTGGGCAAGGCCCTTAACCCTGTCTGCTCCAGCTCTGACCCCAGCCTACTAACAAAAAATTGGGATATGTGAGGAATAAAGAATTTCACTGCACATGTTTATGGGCCAAATAAAGGAATTTAACTTTAAAAATAAACTTTTGAACTATAAGCAGTGATATACGTGTGATGGTTGGGAGTGTTTATTGGTTACTGTATACTCATGAATATAAAGTTGATCAGTTAAACTCAAAGGATGACTGAATGATAACTAATATAAACAATTGTGCTCCATGGCCAAAGGTTTGTGGACGTCTGATTATCACACCTATATGTAGTTCTTCCCTAAACTGTTGTCACAAAGCTTCTGGTGCACAATTTTTTTAGGATGTCTTTTTATGCTGTAGCATTAAAGATTCCCTTTCACTTAACCTAAGAGGACCAAACATATTCAAACATGACAATGCCCGCGTGCACAAATTTAACTCAGTGAAGATATTGCAAAGTTTGGAGTGGAAGTTTGGAGGACACCCTGGACGGAGTGACGATCCATCACAGGGCACACACATACACACACTCACTCATTTAGCTAAAAAAAAAGGTAAAGGTTGATCTACAAGCTATTGCATCATGTGGGTTACTTAATATTGCCCATGTGTGTTTTTTTTTTTTGTTGTTGTTAAATAAAGAAAGAAAAAATGTGTACGGTGGAACCTTGGATTATGAGCATAATTCGTTCCGGGAGGGGGCTCGTATTCCAAAACACATAAACAAAATTTAATTTCCCATAAGACATAATGGAAACTCAAATTATTCGTTCCACAGCCCCAAAAAATGAATACATAAAAATTATTAACACAAAATATTAAGTAAAAATAAAACAAATTAACCTGCACTTTATCTTTAAAAAAAAAAAAAAAATCCTGACAGATAGGTGTTTCCGTTTGTGTGCGCAGACACTGTGTATGTGTGTGTGTGAATCTAAGGTAAGCTCCCCTCTCCCCCTTCTCGTCTTATGCAATAACCCTTCCTCCACTCTTTTCACACACGCGCGCACACAACGGAAACACTGTTTTATCGAAAAAATTAACAAGAAATCTCTCTAATGACATCACTAACAGAATCACTAACGGAATCACTGCTGGAAAGTAAAAATAAAACAAATTAACCTGCACTTTACCTTTTACAGACAAAGGAGTGTTTCTGTGTAGAGCAGTGAGAAAGAGTGTGTGTGTGTGTGTTTGTGTGTCTGTGAAGGCAAAAGTAGGAGGGGTCTGTGTGTGTGTGGCATGATGTTCAATGACGCGGACACAGACACACACAGCAGGCTAAGCCTTGAGCAGAGAGAGAAAATAGATTTTTTTCCAATGAGACTTGCTTTTTCTTTACACGCGTGCTGTACACACACGCATACAGACACTAAATGAAATATGTTTTACGCGCACACATGTGGTCACAGTGTTATAGTAAACAGTACACGCGTACACGGTTGTTGATTATACCAGTAAGAGACGCGCACTAAGACCCAGCAGGGGAGACGATTACCCACAATTCCACAGCACAAGAGCAAAACAAAACATCAAAACAAGAGGCGCATGCGTGATTCATGATACTCGGTACTCATAAACCAAGACTGACTTTTCTAAGTCAAAATTTTTGCTCGTCTTGTGGAACCCTCGCAAACCGCGTTACTCGCAATCCGAGGTTTCACTGTAATTGTTTTTGACCGGTTTTTGATTCACGATTAATAAAGAAGAGAACTTGTACACAATTACACCGGTTTGTTCTCATATTGTCTCAATTACATCTGTGTGCACTCATCTGTCCATTAAAGTATTAGCACATTGTTAATGTGTTCAGACAGTGTTCAGGGTGTATTAGATCAAACTAAAACCTGCATTAATCTCTCATTAAAGTAATAATCACAAAGGGCATGTTTTTGAAAACATTTCCTTTTTTTTTTCGTTTTAGCACCACTTCTTTTTTCTGTTTATATGCTTCCTTTGGGTTCATCTCTGCGTAAATACAATGTGTCATTTCACTGCTATGCAGATGATACACAGCTGTATATACCACTTAAGTCAAATAACTCCACTGCCATAGAAAGATTGCTGGCCTGTCTTAATGAAGTTAAGGCATGGTGTCTATAATTTTTTTGAGCCTAAATGAATCGAAAACAGAATTGATTTTGTTTGGTACCTCCGAACTTGCAGTTGAATCTAAGCTGGGTCCTTTGTGCAAGTTTAAAAAACATCATGTAAAAAATCTGGGGATGATTTGTGATAATGCACTTAAATTTGACAAGCAAATAAATGAAATCGTTAGAACGAGCTTTTTTAAATTGAGGATGATTTCCAAAATAAAGTCTTTTTTATCTAAGAAAGATTTGGAAAAGGTAATCCATGCATTTATTATTTCGAGATTAGATTAATAAACCATCAGCAGGAGTTTTTTACAGATGTTGAAAGATCCTAGTCTCCTCAGAAAGAAAAGCTGACTCTGATCTTTCTTATACAGATAGTCAGTGTTCACAGTGTTCAACCTGAGTTTCATTCTGAAGTTGCTTGAGCTTAGCGTTGTCACTGTTCTTAAAGGCCTTCTTCTTCAGGTTAAGTAAAAGCTTGACTTCGCTGGTTATCCAAAGCTTGTTGTTAGGGAGGCAGTGCAGAGTTTTTACAGGCACAATGATGTCCATTCCGAAGCTGAGGTAGTCTGTCATACACTGTGTAATCTCCTCCTTGTCACCAAGAAGTCGCTCAGAAGTAGGGATGCCACGAGCTTGGACAAGGAGGTCAGGAGAGCTTGCTTGGTTGTTTGTTCTAAAATTAAATAAATAATAATTAGATAAAGTGCTGTCCATTATGGCTCCCCCCGACCATCCACTGCACATAGTCTTCTGCAAACAGAAAAGTGAGTTCAGCTACTCAACTAACAGACTTAGGAAATCCTTTGACCCCAGGGCCATTTGCCTTTTCTGTACTTCTCTACAGGGGCATGGGACTGGGAGATCAAGCGTAAGGACATATTATAATAAACAGAATGAGTAGCTCATCTCTCATATCTTCTGTCTGAGTCGTTGGTTCTTTTGAATCTATTGCACCACATAGCATTTATGAGTAAATTATACTTTGAGTTGAGCAGTGTGACACTTAATATCTTTGTCAGGTTGTGTGACATTTTGTATCATTTAGTGTCTTGATTTGCCAGATTTTGCTGGTGTCTGTTATATTGTGTAAATTGAAAATTTTTTAAACAATGAAAACTGTATAGTGTAGTTTGCTCATTTAAGTTTATTTCATTTATGTATTTATTTTTATGCATGGGCTTAATTTACAAATTAGTGGTAATAGTAAACTGTAATATTTTTTATATTTTTAACCTGCTGGTTTTAATGTTGTGGTGGACAGAGGTTAGTATGGACACTGACTGGTCTCAGGTGGTGTTTGTTGTGGCTCATCACTGTATGCTGTTAATTGAGGATTTATTATATTAAAATCTAAATGAATATAATGGGTTCTGCAACTTTGAAGAGCTCTTACAGGGAGTGTGCATTTTCAATAAGTTAGAGCTGCAAAATGCGTACCACCTGATGGTGTATCTGGTAATGCATTCAACATTCTCATGGTCCACCATAAGTACCTTGTGGTCCAATTTAGGCTGATGCCCCTGCATGTCAGTATTTAGAGTGACTAACATATTTGCATTGAGTTTAATCATGTAGCACTTTTAATATTCATAAGACACTCAAAGGCTAACAAACATGATTAAGAGAGAGAGAGTTGAGTTTTATACACTCTTTATTCTGGGACAATTTACAATTTTCACATTTATGTCACACACACACACACACACACACACACACACACTACTATATATATGTGTGTGTATGTGTGTGTGCATACACAGTATATACACATGCGCGTGCACATACACAAACACAAGCATTATATACACATATACTAATGTATTAACATATGTACAAATTTTTTTTTGTTTTTCCCTCGACTACTCTTCCCAACCCCTACCCCACCATTAACAACATTAACTATTTTTTTAGTTTTTTCTAAGTCCATTTGTTTACAGTTTTTTTTTTTCCTTGCCGCTTTGTCCCTTTGTAGTAGGATTTTTACCTCTGCGTCTTTTTTTAGGTCTGGCATCTGTACATGATTTAGATGCTCAGTTTGCTTGTTCCTCAATGTCCGTAGGGTTGTCACTATCCTGTGCTGCTGCACTCAGAGTTAGACTGGGTATTTTCAGTTTGGTGATGAGTTCTGTAGTGGGCGTCTCCTCTCTTTTTTTCCTCGGTTTAGCTGTAGTGTTTCTTTGGGTGTCGGTGGTGGTGTGCTGGTTTGTTGCTCCTGCACCGCTCCGTTGCAGACATTGGGGTGGAGTCAGCGTTAGGGGCGGGGTCACAATCAGCAGTGGATACTGTACACATGTCAGGGTTTACACTCGCGCTGTTTACAGTGCTGTCATTGTTGGTGTCAGCACCGGGTGCAGTGTGTGTCTCTGTGGTGGCGGTTTGTTCAGGGCTGACCTGTTTGAGCTGTGGCTGCGGTGTGTCACTGCGGCCCGCTGTGGGCTCAGCCTACTCTGTGTTCTTCTGCTAGCTGTCCCCACGCTGCTGTCGTTGTTTTCTGGCCGAGTCGCCCCCTGACTGGACAGTTTAGCCCTTTGTGTCGAACGTCCCCGCACTGAAAGTTTTTGCCACTGCGGAGCGGTTGAGGTGCTGTGTAACTACTGTTTCCCTCTTTACACTTAAAGTTTACATTCAATTTCTGTTATTGGTTATTTAAAACCATTAAAATTTGCTGGCGGAAAGAGAGGATGTGTCTCATGTTGGAGCTTTTGCACCCGAGTGGGATAGCTCTCATGGGGCTGATGAATTTCCCGAAGCGGGCCAGCTCCTTCCTGATCGCCTCGTCCTTTATGAACGGAGGCACGTTTGAGATCACCACTAGCGACGCAGAGGCAGACAGAGGGGTAACTTTAACTGCAGTTCCTCTCACATTTATTTCACTCCTCATCAGTGTACTTGTGAGGTTAACCTTAGTTAGAAACACCACCATGGCTTTGTTCATCTGGGAGGCTAAGTAGATGTTTTTACCCCAATGTCATAGTTTCTTTTTACTGGGAAGAGACACTGAAAGAAGAATGAGCAGGAGTGTAATTATCTGGAGTGATCTTTGTGACAACACAGTCTCTACTTCTAACTCCCACCTGCTCTCCCACTGCTAACAGCAACTCCTTCACCTGTACACCATCCTCTGGCATACACCTAATGCCACGCCAGAGACACAAAGTTTTTCCACTGGCCTCAGATGCCATGGCGCCCCGCTCACGCTCTCTGTGTGTCAGGTATGTTGTGAGATAAAAGAGTATCAGCGAGAATGAAAGGAAAGGTGTACAAGACAGTGGTGAGACAAGTAATGCTCTATGGCTTAAAGACACTGAAGAAAAGACAGGAGGCAGAGTTGGAGGTAGCAGAGATGAAGATGTTGAGGTTCTCCTTAGGAGTGACAAGTGTCAAGAATGAGTCCATCAGAGGGACAACCCATGTTAGATGTTTTTGAGATAAAGTCAGAGAGGCCAGATTAAGGTATTTTGGACATGTTCTGAGGAGAGATTGTGAGAATATTGATAGAAGGATGCTGAGGTTGGAACTGCCAGAGGAAGACCAAAAGAGTAGGTTTATGGATGCAGTGAGAGAGGACATGAAGTTAGTTGGTGTGGGAGAAGAGGATGCAGAGGATAGGGTTAGATGGAGGCAGATAATTCGCTGTGGCGACCCCTGAAAGGTGAAATAATAATAATAATAATAATAATAATAATAATAAATATTATTATTATTTGTGGTGTGTGCCTAAATCTATCACTCCTCGCTCACTCGGGAGCTCACTAGATAGGTGGCCCCCCTTCTGCAAGTGTGCGAAGTGGCGTGGCCGTGGGAATGAGCACCAGCTGGTAATTAATCCTTGCTAATGAATCTTGGGCTTCTCTCCACGTTATATAACACGGTGGGGATGTATCTCGGTGTCCGTTGGGCTGTTTGTCTGTCCATCTTTTGTTTGGACGTGGAAAGTGGTGGCTCAGTCAACGTGAAAAAGCACGAGGAGTGGCATGCATGACACAGGTTGCTATGTGCCTGGCACTTCAAAGGCAAGAATGGGATGATGCCTTTGATCCCCGCACTGAGGACAGCCACGAGCTCACTGCTGGAGCTCCAGCAGCACGTGAACTCACAAACAGAGCCAGAGTGAAGGAAAAAAGACCGCTGTGTGTTTCATGACTAGTCTTCCGGTCCCAGCCAGCAAAGCCGCCCAGACAAGCAGTGTCTGAGAGATACCCTCCTTCCGCCTGCTGCCCCGCGGGCCCACTCTGCCAACATTTCTGTTGTTATTTTGTGACTTGATTTTGAGTTTCAGCAATATGAGTGTATGCAGGAGCCATCATACATTACGTTTTTTGTTGGATTATTTCTTAATCAAGAATGTTATCCCCTGAATTGAATATAAATAGTAATGCTATGTAATAGTTTTGTATATGATTGAACTCAATGCAGAAATTATAATTTTCTCTGTCCTCTTAGAATACACAGAACCTGAGCCATGCAGGGTAAGGTGTACAGGGCCTCCTGTGCGTGTACATGCAAAACCATGACCTTATTTTCAACATCTCGCTCCAAGCTTTTCTAAAAAAGTTGCCAGCTATGCCACATATATTTTAGGAATAAAAATTATATGGTAAATTTCTTATGAGAATTTATTATGAAATTGACATAAATTATCAAACCACAGGCATTTTAGATTAAAACATTTATATTGTGCATTGGACTTTAACATGTAATATATCTTAATAAATTATCACTATTTTCCTTAAAATATTACATCTACATTTAATGCCGAATGCTGCCAAACAGGTAAGGCGGCGATAAAAACCGACTCCATAAATGTGCTAATCAATAATATTTCAATAACAGCGCTCATGAAGCAATACCAAGGAATAATGTCTGGAGGAGACAGGCAAAAATTTTTAACATGCTCCAATTTTCAAAGTCATACCCAGCCCAAAAGAGGCTGTAAGCAGCACTTACTGTCCTCTACAGAGCTCTCCAGAGGTCATAATGAATTTGAAACTGTGTATATTCTGGAGCAAATTCAGCTCAGTGGAATGGGAGTATTAGATTTTGTCACAGGTTTCCCAAACTCTCAAGGAAATACTTGCAATTTGACAGTGGTAGATCTTCCTACCAAGACATCCCCATCGAAACAATTACACTAAGTGTGGTGGGATCAGCTAAAGGCATCATCTGCACTGAGCTCACTGATCTGCACTCAATCTACAACAAGCAGTGCTGGACCAATGTCAGGAAGTTCGTGAAGGATCTCAGCCACCCCAACAATGGACTGTTCTCTCTGCTGTGGTCAGGAAAGCACTTCCGCTCCCTGAAGGCCAGCACAGAGAGACTGAGGAAAAGCTTCTTCCCACAGGCTATTTTGACTCTCAATCACTACGCCATATAGGACTAAACACTCTGTTCCTACTCATACAACACTCAGCACATTGCACATCGCACATAAATGCGCATTTGCAAATTTAACTAAATTGCACATACTTTGCATCTGTTATGATGCTATGCTAATGACTGGACATTTCCATTTCAAATCTATTTTATTACTTGTATATACATAGTTTAAATTTTACAGCCAAAGTTTTCTATATTTTCTCTACTATATGTTTTATTATTATATTCTTTTTTAAATATTCGTTATTTCAATACTCCATTTTCTTTTAAATTTTTAGGTAATGGGCAGTTGTTAAAGCATTTCACTGCATATCATACTGTGTATGACTATGTGTGTGCCAAATATAATTTTAATTTGATTATTAACCCCTGTTCCGCTTCCCCTGCACGTCACCATGTGCCGCATCAACCCAACTTTTCTTGTCTCGCAACTCAGACGGATTGTGTCTAGTTCATTATCTTCTTCCTCCATCCCTCCTTGGCTCATCAATGGGGGTATGGTGGTCACATTACACATGTTACTGAAAGCACAACACATTAAAGCAAGTGACTTTTGTTCTCGTGGTGTGCTTCCTACCAGCCTGCCCAGCTTTACCGGCACTTGACAAAATGTCATTCCCTGACCAACCTCTCTTTTTTTCTCTTTTGATTTCTCTTCAAGTCTCTGTTTTGGAGGCTCCTGTGGTGGAAAATGTACTTGCTGTTTCAAAGTGCTGACAGTGGAGCTTCCTTTCATGTATGTTATTTACATATCTGCTTACAGAAGGCTTTACCATATTAATACTTATATATTTTTGGTTGCCAGCTCTAAAATTTCAATGTTTTGTACTAAATTTCAGTACCTGTGATTTATTCCCTGTAAAGTAATAATGTCCTCACTCAAGAAGGCATCACTACTGTCCAAGCTGTGCTGTTTTAGAAAAAAATCAACACATTCTGACCAATGAGTTTTCAGAAATTAAGTGTTTAGTTAACAACACTGTAAGTCATCATAAGACAATTTAAGTGTATATTTTTCAAATAACCATTTAAAAAAGGGCACATTTAACTTGTTGACTCGGCATGTTTCTGCTTTATGTGTACCTTTAATAACACAAGCACACTTTTTAAATCCAAAACTTTATGGTTATATATTCTTACGTTATAATTCTTGCACTGGAGATACTTTCCATGAACTGAGATCCCAGATAGCTCAGGTACGTCGCAGAGACGTCTGCTAAAGAGCGTATCATCTGGTAAACATCGTGTTCGTTTTTTTATTATCGTTTTTTTATGATCACCTGTTTGAGCTGTTAAATGATACATCGTCTTTACATCTATACGACGTCTATACAACGTATCTTTATCATCCGAAATTTGCTGGTATGTGGACGGGAAGCTGCAGCATCAGCTAT
>JAOVVA010063573.1:0-13684 GCA_028565275.1 Leiocassis micropogon
AAAAAGATTCGTTCATTTTGATGAACGAGATTCAAAGAACCGAGTCACTAAAATGATTCAAACTTCCCATCACTATGCGGTTATGACCGCATCACAGGCGCGCTGATTCCAAGCAATACAGCATTCTTTATTTATGTGATATATATTACCATACTTTTATACTACTGTACAGTAGTTTCATATATATATAGTTAAAGCTATATTTAAATAAATAAATAAATAAAAATTTTATAGTGCTAGCTATTTCTTTACTTCTCTATCATGGTTATTTCTACAGTAGCTGTTCTGTTACATTGTAGAATTGGTGCTAATTAGTGCTAGTTATAGTAGTTCATTACTTGTGTGTTAGTTGATTATTGATTTAAGGTTGCTTGGTGCTTGTCAGTTATTTATAAGACAAGACTAAAAGATGAGACTAACGAGCACCAGTTTAGCTCGTATGAGTATAAAAACGAAATTTTTGTTAAACAAAATGGAACTAAATGGTTACAAATGGAACAAGGCCATACTTAATAAGACACTTAAAAGTTACATAATTTAAGATAAAATAAAACACTTTTATCTTTCTGGATTTTCCCCACAAATTATGAAGATCGTACTTGTTATTCAGTAGGTCTTGTTTCACTTCATCTCTGCATTTTCTTCAATGTCGGAGACGGGACATAAATATTTGTCTTTATTATACATCTCATATCTAAAAAAAAAACACCACAGCCCATGTGTTCCGCACAGGAAGGAAATCTATCATCCTGGAACGCGAGTACGACTCTGTTAAACGCCGCCTGTGTCTCGATTCAGAGCGCAAGTGTAGATGTGATATTAATTGAGCAGAGCACTAAGATTCTCTCTTTCTTTTACATTATACACCAGCTTACTATAAATGCGCTCCCAGGCACTCATTTTATTTGCTCATTTATCAAGCAGTAATCCAGCAGATCATCAATCTTTACTATCTTTACCTGTCAAACGTTTTAAACGCACACTTCATATAGTGGATTATTTTAAAATTATTCACATTATATATCAGGGAAACACTGTACAGATCTCATGTATGAGCTGGAAAATAGGCTCCGGATGAAACCAAAAAAAAAAAAAAAAAGTTCAAACCAAGTACTGTACATAAATCAGGTCGAATACGGGAATAAATCACTGCTCTGCTTTTCTTTGTACTATGGCTGATTTATTATGGACCAAAATCAGAAGTTTTGTTAAGCAAAAAAAAAAAAGATCAGTACTGTTACAGTATTATCTTTTTATAATAAATCAAACCGGGACTTATGATTGTGCAAAATAACCGAACACCTTATTACTCCTTTTATTTCTCTATATAATCCCCTGCATTTATCTCAGTGTTTCACTAGTGCTTGGATACCATTGAGGTATTACTCGGTACACCGGGGTCTGAAACGCTGGACTCCCAGGAACTCCTTTAATGGCAAAATATGTGGAAATATCTTGGAGTGAGGTCAGGACTGTACATGGGGACAGGGCAATAACTCCCAGCCGAGGTCCTGTAACGTGCAAGTGGTGTTGGTGAATGATTGCATGTACAGTTCCTACAGTGAGATACGTCTCTTCAGCAAGTTGGCAACAAGTTATCTGTCGATTTTGAACGTTCACGAGAGCGACCGCAGTGGGCTTGTCCAGGATCATCATTGACAGACATATGGCCTTCTTCAAAGATTCAGCACCGCTCAAATGTTTTACTGCGGCTAAGAGTCTCATCACCGTTCTTCTTTAAATATTAAATTGCTTTTATGCCTGAGTAATTTTTTTTATATTTTTTTGCACCCAAAAAGATATACTTCTAAAGGATTTACAGGATTTACTTTTATTGTTGATAAAAACCAAGCAGATGGCAACCTTGGGTTTGGGTTTGTCATTAGACTGAAGTGTTACTGCAAACTCAGTAATCAATACAACTTTCTTCTGATTGATCATGTCCTCACTCACTCGCTTATCGTCTATACCGCTTTATCGCTTTAAAGGTCACGAGGGGCCTGGAGCCTATCTCAGGAGGCTTAGAGCACCAATCCAATCAATCTCAGGGCATACACACACTCACACGCTCAATCACACACTACGGGCTAATCCGCATGTCTTTGGACTGTGGAGGAAACCGGAGTACCCGGAGGAAACCCACCATGCACACAGACCCCAAGGCGGGAATTCAACCCAGAACCTGGAGGTGCAAGGCAGCAGTGCTAATCACTACACCACCATGCCGTGATGGGTGTGGCCTTGTCCAGGATAACTCCGCCCCCACCCATAGAAAGAAAATACTTTGGAAGGGAGTGTGTTTATTGCTCAAGTCCAGCTCTAAAGCCCCGAAGAATCTAATCCTACTGTAGATACATTGAAGAAAGATTGGAGCTGCCCAAAAACCTTACTTATAAACCACTTAAATTAGTTTTTTCTTTTTCACCTAATTCATCCATTTAAAAGGATTTATATTCAAAAACTGATCAAAAGGAAGTAGCTTTTGGTCGTGCACTCAGACTTCTGGATCCACATAATGTGAATGAATAAACAGATTTACTAAAGCGTGAACAAATTATGACTTTGGGGAGATTACAGGTGAATTATAAAAGAGATTAATTAATTTACCTAAAGGATTGGACTTCCCATAAAAGCTGGGGTTGTGCCCGCTGGTCTCTAATGAAAATGGCACTTTGATTATGTGAAGATGTTCATCCAGTGGATTTGGATAATTTCCCAGATTCGCCTTATAACGCAGATGGCTGGGGTAATTATTATTACATCATATTATTCTGTCATTCAGAATAGTCAAAGGCATCTGTTTCAGCTTAAAGAAGAGTCCCGAGGCTGTATAGGATTACTGCTGATAAAAGGGCTGTTCATGACCCTTCATTTAACCTTTTACATACGATTAATGTGTCTGTTTGAATTGCATTACTTTTCTTCAATGTTGGAAAGAGTACAAACACACTGACATAACAATAAGGCTATGAAGGTAATCATTCACAAACAAAAAAATACTTAAGTAAAAGGAAATGAGTCATCTGGTGGACTTGAGTCAATAAGATATTTCACCATAAGAGTATCTTTTTGGCCTAACATACTGTAGATTATAAAAGAATACTAATGTAGATAATAATCATACTGCTACACAATCCAGATAAAATTGCAATTTTAATATAAAATGTTACAAAGGTGAGTTTAAAATATACTGTATATATACTTTTTTTTTTTAACACAAACAGGCTGTTTTTTTCTCCATCTTTAAGGTCGTTACGCACCAACCTGCGAATTTCCTGAATGATTTTTTTCACATCAATAATATTTTTTAAACCACTAACCTCCAACGTGGCATGGTGGTGAACAATGTGGCGTTGTACCTCAAGGGTCAAGGATGTGATTCCCACTTTTGTGTGTGTGTGTGTGTGTGTGTGTGTGTGTGTGTGTGTGTGAGTGTGTGTGTGTGTGTGTGTGTGTGTGTGTGTGTGTGTGTGTGTGTGTGTGTGAGTGTGTGTGTGTGTGTGTGTGTGTACAGTACATGGAGTTTACATGTTCTCCCCGAGCTCAATGGGTCTCAAATTAAAATTTTATTTGTCACGTACACAGTATGATATAAAGTGAAATGCTTATACGGCCGCTGATGACCTAAAAATAAATAAATAAATAATTTTTAAAAAAAGTAAAGTTTTTAATAAGAATTTAAAGTATAAAATAAGAGGGTTGTTTTTTACAAATTCAAAATATAGGAAAAAAAAATAAATTAATAATAATAATAATAACTTTTAGCTGTAAAAAGAATTTAAAATTTACATTATGTGCAAATAATAAAACAAAAATATTATAAATTAAAAAGGAGTGGAGTGAAATATAGAAACCATGTCCAGTCATGGGCAAGACAATATGCAGAATAATGTGCAAAGTCACAGTTCAAAGTTCGCAGTTCTAGGTTGGGAGATGTTTCTGAAGAAGCTCCTCCTCAGTCTACTGTACAGTATACGGACCTTTGTGTGTATAGTAGAAAGATGTGAAGATTAGGCTAAGTGGCGTCCCCAAATTGCCAGATGCCAGTAGCGTGCGTGCCTTATGATGGATTGGCACCCTGTCCAGGCTGTACCCCACCTGGTGCCCAAAGTCTTTTCTATCATTTGTCATATTCATTCAGCAGACGCCCTTATCTTACATTTTTATCTCATTATACATTTGAGCAGTTAAGTGGCCCTGCTCAAGGGTCCAACAATTGCAACTCGGTGGTGCTGCGGCTTGGAACCTGTGCCCTATGTTTCCTGCTTTGCTGCTAAAGTGACAGTTTCATCCCCAACTGTTAGTACTGACACTGGAGACTCCTTGCAAACATGTCAATAAATGTCTCATAACATAAATCTTTACCATTTTAACTAAAGCTATGAATCATGGGCAGACTGTTGATCTGATTCCATTTTGGGGTATTGTTAGTGTCCTCTGTTATAGCATGAACTTTCCCATTCTTCTAACTCTTATATCTCACTTTGTTCCATGTTATACAGCCATAAAACAAAATATATAAAAAAAAAAAAACTCTCACTGCACGTCTTCATCCCTTATATGGTAATACTTCCTATAGCTCGCCGGAGCCCTTTTGTTCTAATGTGCTTTCTATCATCTGTCTGCCGCCAGGTTGCCATATACGTACATCTTTGTTCTTTTAACGCACAGGACATAAATAACACAGAGCTACTGACCAAAAGGTTAAATATGCTGTCTTTTTCACAAGATAAAGAGGACATTTGACACCCATCGTGAGTGTGTGTGTGTGTGTGTGTGTGTGTGTGTTTGACTGTGGCTCTAGCGATGTTGAAAACTGCATTGAGGTATGGTGTACACATCAAGCAGTAATTCTTATTTTAATTCATTTTAAGTTTAACAGGGATTGTGATGTTTTTTTTTTTTACCTGATTCGATTCAACACCACAATCATGTTTATTATCTGATTTATTATCTCAAGCAGCTATATTTTTTTTTTTACACATTTTGAACTACTGTATTAACAACTACTATTAGTGTCTGATAGTGTTGTTGCTCGTTTAAATGTCATTTCTCATACAGGGCAATACTTTTTTTTCCTATCAATCATCTGTTGCCATACTCCAGTCCAGTAGGTAGCAGTATTGCGCCAAACCGCTCATAAAATCAAAAGAAGACATCGTATACAATACTCTTGCAAAACATGAGTATTTGCAGAAAATGGAAACGGTTAATGGTATGTTTTTAATGTAATTTGTGAATTTTAGAGAGTTTAACATTTGTAAGTTAACCTTAAGAGTTTAAAAAATATGAGTTGATTCTGATTTAAAAACTGGCACAACAATTTAATTAATTTAATAAACAAACACATTATTGATTAAATCATATAATTAATTAAATCATACAGCTCTAATAGCAACAACTATACATATTTGTTTTTTATATACTGTAATTTAAGAGTGATCACCAGTGTTGGGGGACGTTACTTTTTAAAGTAACTAATTACATTACAAAATTACTGCCTTTAAAAAGTAATCAGTTACATTACAGCGTTACTTTCTGATAAAAGTAACTAGTTCGAGTACTTTTCCATTGCAGAAAATTAAAACTCCTTTGTGATTCCTCATGATTGTTGTCTGGCTCACGGATTACATAAATTGTCTAAATAATGGATTACATTTGTAACACTTTGTAACGTGTTACACCCGACACTGGTGATCTGTTACGATAGAAATAATAATGTATTAAAACAAGCTCATTAATATAAACTTGCACACTTGCAGATGCACTGCTGTCAGAGGTACGGTTAGAGAAAGTTATTTAACAAAAAACAATTTTTAGACCAATCCGAATCCAGCATTTAGGATCACCACAAGACCAAATGAGTTAACACTTAATCTTAAACGAGATAACACTGAACCATCGTCATGGCATCATCAGTATTCATTAGCGTGATCTCCGAAAAAACAGAACTAGCATCGCCGAGCAAAGAAACCACCGTGTATTTTAATGTATGTGACTCAGAGCTTGTAAGCAAAGCACAAAACCGAACCCGTATGGGGTCAAAGCAATCAATAAGTGGTTCGCAGAGACAGAAATGACATTTCAACCTTCTGTACTGTTTTGGAACAGCAGCTTTTGTTCACATCCCTTTAAAAGCATGCTCTTCTGAAAAGCCGCGTAACTACTGCCGTGTTATATAACGCTAATTCTGTGCAGATTACCACTCGAGGTGTCTCTTCACCCTGGTTTTGTTGTGACTCAAAAAATCTATCTTGGGACGTAGAGTTCGTTCTTATCCTACTGTTTGCATTTTTTTTTTCTTTTATGCTTCATTCTGAAATATTAAACTCTGCCATTTTAACATGGATTTTTAATACTTACACAGGATTTTTTTTTTAAGTTTCTTATATTAAATGTTAGATTAAATTATGCTGTGCAACATGATTTCTGTTCCTGGCTAGTTGATGTTATTTTCTAATTACTTATTCAATTCAATTTTATTTGGATATATTGTATTGAAAAGAGGATAGATGAACCTTGACTCAACAGGGAACCCATCCTCATTTGGATGGTACTAGATGATCTGATACCAGATAGTCCCTGGTGTAAATCTGAAGTCCACATTTGTTGCTGTACCAAGCAGTTTGTGGGAATTTCAATCCTACACTATTAAGCGACTGCAGTCACAAGCCATCATAGAAATGCAGAGTCCAAAACCATCTTCATGACCATAATCCGCTCACACTTCATTTCTTTTCTGTATTTTTAAATATACAGTATTAATTATTCATTAAGAAAAGAGTTAAACTTTAATATTTTTATGTACATCAAATAATGGGGGGGAAAAAAACGTTTTACTCAAATTAACATAGAATTTAGGGATGTCAGCATTAACCCATTGAACAAATGTCCTCAGTAAGACACAGGGAGCATCTGATTGGATGAATTCTTGAACAAGAATACGTAGTTCCGTCGAAGCGTCTCCACAGCGGACAATCTGATCTGCAAAACACCTTGGCACAGCTTTTACACCGGTTGCCCTTCCTGACACAACCTTCCCATTTTATCCGGGCTTGGGACCGGCACTGCATACAGTGTCTGGGGTTTGGGCATTGGGTGGGAATCGAACCCAGGTCTACCTACCACTGAGCCACCAACGCCCCAACGAGAACAAACACACTTCTACAATCAGGGCATACTAGTTTAAACCACTTCTGTGATTCTAAAACTGACCTCAGGACCGTTTCCATTTCCATTTTTGACTTTTAGTTATAGAACTAAATCCAATCAGATGCTCCCTGTGTCACATTCAGGAAGCCCAGATTCAATATTCACCCATAGATGCTACATCAATGTTAATGTTAATTTCACAACAACAAAGAGAATAACATAAACAATAATCTACTGTCAGCACTAGTATATTTATACTAAATTTATCCAAGAAAGACTGCAAAAGACTTTTTTTTTTCTGATTATATTGTGCATCACTTCTAAATACGGTCTCCCATCATGTTTTTGTTATTTTTTTGTAGAGTCACCAGAGTCTTCACCATTGTCTCATTCAGCTCCACACCAGCTGTTCTTCTGATTTCTGAAGCACCAAATCCCAGCAACAAAGCTGTTCCAAGCCACCTGGACTGTTCCCAGTCTTAAAGGTACTTGAAGGCTGCCAAACCATTACAGTATCTACAGTAGCTGTGACAGATTGTTTAATAAGGCTCAGTTTGATGTGGACGGAGGCGTCAGCATCATCCAGGAGTCCACCGATGGCTATGATGTGACGTTGGTCCTTCTCTCAGTGAACTCTGTGCTCTGTGGATAGTCTAAACAAAATACTGTATTTTTCAAAATTGATCTTTTCTTCCTCTGACTTCCTCTGTATAAATAGATATATTTCAAAATACTGTACCAATGTCAAAAACACGTAGTTTGATGGGGATGATAGGCATTTTCTTTGCTTTTGCAATATAAACCACTAGGAAATCACACATTCTACCCAAAAAATAAAATAATATCTAATTCATTTAGTTACGAAGTGTTCAAACACAAGCCGTTCAAAATGTATTTGCGTCAGTGGTAAGCCAAGCGAAGCGAGTTTACAGTATGTATTTTTTTTTTCATATGCATTTTCTGCAAGATTGAATGAAGCACCATGAGTCCCAAGCATGTTAGCAAGGGTTAGGGTTATAAGAAAAAAGAAAAGGGAGCCGCTTTCAGTTTGGTTTTTAAAGCAGCCGGTGCCGAGAGGAATTATTAAGTGAGGTTTAATGTCTATTTATTTCGTATTTTATTTCATTTAAATAATTTTTATCTAAATGTTTTGATTGTTTTTATATCCATGAATATGATTATAGTGTTGCCAATTATAGTGTTGGTAATATTGGTAATATTTTATGGTGGCTGGAATGGATTATCTGCATTTACATTATTTCCTATAGAACAATGCATTTTGTAATACGAAATTTCACCTAAAGAACTCGCCTCTGGAACAGATTTATACTGTTTTATATATATATATATATATATATATATATATATATATATATATATAACACACACACTGAATATATATATATCCTTCACAAACATAAAGGCTGATATTTACAGTCGTGAATTTTTTATTATTTTTTTTTTTTTCATGTTCGGATTGAAATCTTACAGACCTGTTATTCAGATCAAAATATGCTTCTCTCTTTTTACGCTGTCACTCAAAATGCACCATAAAAACAGCAGATGCGCCAGTTGACATATGAATCTGGAATGATTGACAGTCGTGTAGGTGTTCTGGACTCTCTGATATTAAGTGACACTCACTGGAAACCACATCATTATTATATTTAGTAATTATTTTGCCCGAGCACACTCATCTCGACTCGTTCTTGTTTTGTTTTTTCTTGCTGGAAAGACGCACTGACGCGGCTGCTTTCTTTTCTGTCGAGACGTTTTTATGTTATTATTTAATATTTTTATGTTATTGAAGTAGCTTTATTAGTGATGCGCCAAAATTTCAGCTAATTAAAAAAAGTAGGTCTGTCAATACTAACACGTTAACGCATGTGATTAATCTAGAAATTCTAACGCATTATTTTTTTTTGCGCAAATTAATCATATGACCAAGTTTGACCCTAATGGCTTCCCATAATCTCAGCACGGTTATCCGGCTGTGTGTGATAACGGCACGTTTAACGCGGATAATAAGATGACTGAGGAAACGTCACCAGGTGCTGAACGGCAAGTTTCATTATAAAAAGCTTCTAGATGGAAGTTTGGATAAAACTAAAGTTGCGTTACTTTAAAGGGAAATATTTTTATATTAGTATAATAAGTATATTACATGTAAGATGTGGAAGTGGTGGCTCAGGTGGCTAAGGCTCTAGGTTGATTATTTGGAGCTGAGGATCCGGGTTTGGGCAACGCCGTTGGTGGGTTGCCATACCACTCAGCCTCTTTTTGCGGTGCCGGCCCCATTAGAGAGATTTTAATTTAATTTAATTTCCTCTAACCAGTTTGTCATGCATTTCTTTATTCCAACATTGCATGTTTTTGATACAAGTAAATCTGAGTATTTAAAAATTCTGATTAATCGTGATTAATCACAGACTATGACTGTGATTAACTAGATTAAAATTTTTAATTGATGGACAGGTTAAAAAAAAAGGTAAAAAAAAAAAAAAAAAGAATTTTTGGGATAAAATGTGCATGTCTTTGAACTTTGCGAATGAAACCGGAGGAAACCCACCAAGCACTGGAAAAACATGCAAACTCCCAGGTACAGACCTGAAATGGGAATCGAACCCAGACCCTTGAGGTGCATAGCCACAGTGCTAACCACTAGCCCACCGTGCCGCCCGAAATATTGAACAGATTTCACTTTCTTTTTTTTTTCTGTACTGAAAAAAAACTGTACTGTATGATTTGTATCAATATCTTTTAATAATGTATTTTTATTCAATAACATTCCTACTGTACAGAAAGGAAAATGTCTATTCTTCTATAATGTCTTTTTTTTTTTTTTTTTTTTTTAATCTAACTTACTTTCGGCTTAAAATCAATTCCAAATCTCAGCATTTTGATACGCAGGCCGTTTCTCTGCTAAATCTTCTTATTAAATACGACACCATGCAGACGGTGAAACCTTGAGCCAGGAAACGGATCCAGCAGGCCCTCCGCCATACACACACCTACGGAAATATGACATTATCCGCCTGTACCGGATAGATAAGTGTAAAAAAAGAAAAAAAAATAGACGTTTAGCAGCTTATATAGTGGCAGGAAGAGATAACGTGTATGAGCTTGCTGCGCAGTGGGGAAGTAAAGCAGTGTGTGTGTGTGTGTGTGTGTGTGTGTGTGTGTGTGTGTGTGTGAAAGGAAAACGATCTGAGAAGCCAGGCTTTATCATTCACACGTATATTAATTTGTATTATTGTCAATGAAAGGGATTCTCCTGTGAAAATTAATTAATAATTAGAAATGCAAATACGGCTCATTACTCCTGAACACAATCAGCGAATCAGTCTAATTTAACTCCGGTACACATCAGCGTCCAGGAATAACGATCAGGACCCGAGTTTGTGGTCCTATAAAGGCACATCCTGAAGTGTTTTACTCGTATTATACAGAACCTGGGGAATGATGATGATATGCGTTTAATATCGTGCAGCTCCACACTCACACTGCATATAAAAAAAATGATTTAAAAAATGGCATCTTAGGTTTAGGCCACATGTACACTGATATTTCTCTCGACACTTTCAGAGAGTGCGGTTCAGGTGACTTAAAACGAGAGTTACAGCAGGACTCAGTTATCAGTGTTGATGCGCAGACATGAAAAACAGAGGTTTTAAGACTCTTAAGAGTCTGTTCGCCGCATGAGCCGTAACTCCTTTGATGTACCCACAAATAGCTATTTTTCAGGCTTCTGGTTGGTGAACATGGGTTTACGGGTCGGGTTATACAGTATCACCGCCTGTTAGTTGGGCACGCTCACCATGGCATATTTGTCCATTTTCCTGGGGACAATTTTTTTTTATAAAGAATGAAGAAGGGAAAAAAAACACACATTTAAATAACCACATACACTATACAGATAAAAGTATTTGGCTTGTATGATGTTGTATCCACTTCAATATGGAGCAGCTATAACAGCTTCCACTCTTCTTGGAAGGCTGTCCACAAGATTCTGGATTGTTTTTGTGGGAATTCGTGTCTATTCATTCTGTAGAGCGTTTATGAGGTCCGGCGCTGATGTTGGACGAGAAGACCCGGCTCAGCATCTTCGATGGGGTTGAGGTCAGGGCTCTGTGTTTGGGCCGGTCGAGTTCTTCCAAACAGAACTCATCAAACAGTGTCTGTATAGTCCTTGCTTTGGGCACTGGGACACAGCCATGTTTGAATAGAAAAGGGCCTTCCCTAAACTGTTACCAGAAAGTTAATAAAAAGCGTAGCATTGTCCAAGATCTCTTAGTATGCTGAAGCATTAAGATCGTCCATCACTGGGGATAAGGAACCTGATTGATTGATTGAAACACCTGAATTCAATAATTAACAAGTTTGGCCAAATACTTTTGTCAATGTGAGCTAGTCTTTAGGAAGTGAAAACATCTTAGCAGATTAAACTGATCTTGCATGTCCTATTATACACTAATGATAGAACAAAATCTTATAAGTCACATAATAAAACAATAAAATAATTAGATTATAAACACTTAAAAGTTAAATTGGTGGGTGGGAGAAGCCTGCCACAATACCACAATAATAGATGATTTATTATCATACAACCTTGTATTATTATGTAGCGGTGTAATGATCAGTCAGTTCGGATCGATACAATAATTGATGAATTATCTATTGATTATCATGTAAAATTAACTACTAATTTTTTTTTTTAATTGATGTTTGAACAAACACGCTAACGAGGTGATATCGCATAGATAGATAGATAGATAGATAGATAGATAGATAGATAGATTGATTGATTGATTGATTAATTGATTGATTATTGATCCCGAAGGTAATTTCCAACTTCAGTAGCAAAGATAATAGCATAATAGACAATAAGCAGGTAATGGCAATTACAGATCATTAACCATAGAGCATAATAATAAAAAAACTTGAAGACGACTATACTACAACTGAAATTGCTAAGATATATATACATTATATGATTAAATATTTTAATACTAAACTTATTGCTACACGTTTGATATTGACGTATATATGATAATATTATTAATATTACATTAATATAATATACATCATACTATTTTTCTTCTCCTGAAGTGTGTATAATCTTTTGTGTGTGTGTTTATAAATATAAAAATGTTTGTCCAAACTTACTGTATGACTGTACACTGGGCCACGCCCACTCCTATTATGTCATCAGGGCCTTATATTAGCTAATACATCCTGGCTTATCAATTACATTTGGATCAAAGTGATGTTAAACCCATCTAACAGGATAAAACACCAGATATCTTTCCTCACTTCTGTGTGTGTGTGTGTGTGTGTGTGTGTGTGCAGGCTCAGGGTCCATCCTGCTTTCAGCCAGTAATAACACACTGATTGCGATCCCATTACAGTGTGACAGATGACTGCGATACCGTTTGATCACTGCAGGTTTTAGTAATGCACTTCTGTAAATGAGAGTAAAATATGAGAAACTGTTTTTTTTTTTTTTTTCCTTTTTAACACCAGCTTCATTAATCAGACGTCGGAGATGAATAATGCACACAGGCATAAATGCAATTTTCACTCTGACCTTGTGTATGTTTTATTCATGTTGCTTTTCTCATTGAATAAAAAAAAAAAAAAACATACAGACGCATATAGAGACACACACATACACACACACACACACACACACACTTCTGTCTGGTTCATTTTGATGAGGAGGCAGAATACAAACACACACTCACAGACTCACTGTGTCTGTGTGTGTTTGTGACTCTCCTTTTGAGAGCTGTGACACTTCTGTGAGCATTAAGACACTTGGCTCTGACATGTGGGCCAAAAGGATCGCTCTGTGTGTGTGTGTGTGTGTGTGTGTGTGTGTGTGTATATATATATGAGTGTGTTTACCATTCCATCCTCATGCGCTTATCTCTGTGACAACCCTAATAGGAAGTTTCCTACTCGACAGTGTAACTTGTTTACAGCACTAGATCTCCATCTTACAGTTTCCTTTTCATCTCTAATTAAATTCGAACCCTCGGGTTTGTCCGTCACCGTCACGTCACAGAGTAACACACACACACACAGACACACACACACACACACACACACACACACCGGAAGTCAGCTAATCCACTTTTAGCCTCTTCTAGTTATTAACACTACTGACCAGGTAAAGAAGCCAGAGTTCAAATGTATTGGCACCCCTCATGAAAAAAGGCATTAAGTAACAGAGTCTGTTGTATGAAATAAATAACACACATGGCTTATTTTAATGACACTCGATTGAGCGACACACTAACATTGGACACCGTGGCACACACACACACACACACACACACACACACACACAGAGCAGGCAAAGAGCAGACTAAGCCTTGAGCAAGGTGGATCTTTAAACTCCCTAATGAGACTTGCTTTTGCTTTACACGCGCGCTGTACACACACGCATACATACACAAAATAAAATATGTTTTACACACACACACACGTGGTCACAGTGTTATAGTAAACAGTACACGCGTGCACGGAT